>CAUYSK010011470.1:0-38862 GCA_963575035.1 Avahi laniger | reverse complement strand
TTTCTATATATTTTTAGCTGTCCGATTAATTTCTTTCTATTTTTAGTAGAGATGGGGTCTCGCTCTTGCTCAGGCTGGTCTCGAACTCCTAAGCTCAAACAATCCGCCCGCCTTGGCCTCCCAGAGTGCTAGGATTACAGGAGTGAGCCACCGCGCCTGGCCTCGGATGATCTTTTGGATTTCTGCATTATCAGTTGTAATGTCTCCTTTTCTTTTTCTTTTCTGTTCTTTCCTTTTTTTTTTTGAAACAGTCTCACTCTGTTGCCCAGGTAAAGTGCAGTGGTGTGATCATAGCTCACTGCAACCTCAAACTCTTGGGCTAAGTGATTCTCCTGCCTCAGCCTCCCTAGTAGCTGGGACTACAGGCATGTATCACCACCCTGGGCTGATTTTTTTTCTATTTTTTGTGGATACAGGATCTTGCTTTTGCTTAGGCTGGTCTGGAACTCCTGACTTCCCAAAGTGCTAGGATTACAGGCATGAGCTACCATGCCCGAACTCCATTTTCATCTCTGATTTTATTTATTTGGGTCTTCTCTCTTTTTTTATTAGTTAGTCTGATGAAAGATGTGTCAATTTTGTTTATTTTTTTAAAAAACCAACTTTTCGTTTAATTGATCTTTTGTATTTTTTTTTTTTGGTTTCAATTTCATTTATTTCTCCTCTGATCTTTATTGTTTCTTTTTTTCTAAAAAAATTTTTTTTCATTGGCTTCCTCATATATAGGATAAAATCTAAGCATCATTCTTTATGTACCAAGACCTACCGTTCTTTTTACTTCATTTCCTGCTCCTTCTATGTTTTTTCTCTGCTTTCCAGTCATGCCGAATGACTTGCACTTCCTTGAATGCATTGTGCTTTTTTCACTTCTATGCTTTGTACACATTTCCTTTCTCTAAAATACCCATTCTGGCATGTTTTTCCCCTTTTTCTGCCTGGTTAACTTCTGTTCCATTCAGTGGAACTTCTGTTCCATTTCCTGTGAGAAGCCAGCCTTTCCTGTGAGAAGCTCTCTTAAGAAGTTAAGATCTCTGTATAAGTAGTCATCAATTATTGAGTTCTCATTATGTAACAGGTTCTGTGCTTAGCACTCTATATACCCTGCCTGGCTGGTAAGGAGGCGCTGAATGCATAGCTCCTATTATCATAATGATGAAGGAATTGAGCTAGCAAGAAGCACCTGAACATTGCCTAGAATGTGATGCATGCCACCTCCCACCTGTGGTTACACATCGCCTGCTCTTCCCCTTCCTCCCTGGCAGTAACGATAACATTCTCTATGCTTGGCACCGGGGAAGAACACTAGCCTTAAGAGTCAAATAGAACCGGGTTCACATCCTGTTTCTACTTAGGCCTTGGGCAAGTGTCTGAAATGTGTTTCTAATGTTAACTCCTAAAGGTAGGTGTGCGATTTCCGTTTTGTAGAGAGTTGTTAAAGAACACGAAGCCTAAAAATATGTAGTATGCTGAGATTAGAACTCAGGTCTCTTTGGCTCCAAACCCCATGGTGTTTCCATACTGCCATGTCACCTCCATTTCTCTGAATCACATTTCAAGTAATTTTGGCAAAGTTCTCTTCCATTTTAACTGGCAGGCCCCACTTTCCTTAGGATACAGCTTCTGTCTTTGAAGGTTTTTGGGCAGGGCTCCCTGAAGGAAGAAGAATGGGCATGTTCTATCCTAGTCTCAGAGAAATAGGTACAGGGGTGAAGTTTGTTATTTCTGACCTGTCTTTGCCAGAACCAGAGGAGTCATCACTAAATTATATTTGTAGGGTTTTCTTTACACCAGTGTAACTATTGGCAAGATGTGACTTTTTTTTTTTTTTTTTTTTGACACAAAGTGTCGCTCTGTCACCCCAGGTGGAGTGCAGTGGCGTGATCATAGTTCACCATAACGTTGAACTCCTAGGCTTAAGCAATCCTCCGGCCTCAGCCTCCCAAGTAGCTTGGACTACAGGTGGCGTGCCACCACACCCTGCTAATGTTTTGTGTTTTTGGTAGAGGTGAGTCTTCCTCTTGCTCAGGCTGATCTTGAACTGCTGACCGCAAGCGATCCTCCCACCTCAGCCTCCCAAAGTGCTAGGATTACAGGTGTGAGCCACTGTGCCCAGCCACTTCTTTTATTTCTTAAAAGGACAAAAATATTGGATAAGATTCTAAAGACTATCTATAAAGTAAAAGACAATTTTATGTATTTGTGTTTTGATGTGAAATTAATTTTCTTCTTTGAATTGAGATAGAGATGATGAGAAGCTGAAAGGGGAAACCCAGGAGGAAAATATTTTGGATGCTACACGGGACAGCCCTAAATGGAAATCCACAGATCTGGTGTCTTTTAAAGGTCCATGGTGTGCACTGGCCTTGAGCTTCTGGGCTATTATTACAGGGTTGTGCTTATATTCTGGTGCAGAAACTGTTTTTAGTTTTTCCCCTCTAGGATATTTAATTTAAAAAACAATGTATAAATTAGTGTAGATATTTCTGTAAATGACATGCACTTTAATTGGTTTTTCTTGGAGTTATTTTTTTGTGAAGGAATAGTGCTCTAACAGCACTTATTTTCAGAGGACTGTTGGTTTTAGGAATACATTAAAGCATCTATAGGCGATTTTCCTATCTTTAAGGATCTAGGATCATATTTATTTAAGTTAGTCATAGACTGGAACTTGTGCATTTTGATTCCGTTCAGGCACAAGTGACTTTTGTGGTGCCGAATGACCAGTCTTTTCACCGAATCTCCTTTTTAGAAATGAACCCAGCAGGAATTGTTAGGTAGAAGCTTCTGATAGTTTCTTGTTTTGTAAATCTGTGACAAAGGCAAAGAGACTGTCCTAAAATTTTAAAGAGTTGTCATTCTTACTTTATTGGACTTCCTTTCTGGTTTAGAGAAACTTTCATTTTTAAGTTGAACATGTAGAAAAAGCATTGATATGAATTTTCCTTCCATAGTTCTTTGCTTGTTGTTTTTCTTCAAGGGGACCAAGGGAAGTACTAGAAAATGAACTTCCTGTTAAAAAAACAACTTCCCCTTTTGTTGGTTCTCTGAGCTCTAGTCTTGAATGTTACCCCTATATTATAGCTATTTTAAAATTATTAAAGTTGTGAAATTATCTTTTGCGTAACTATTCTCATCTCCCCCTAGTAAGCTGCTTGAGGACAGCACACAGTATCTTGTAGCGTAAAGCGTTTTCAGTTTAGCTAGTGAACAATTGTAGGCTCTGTCATCAACCTCCTTATCTGTTCTTACTTCCCTACTAGCATCTGCCTCTTTTCTATTATGGTTAAACGCGTTTCCTCACTCTTTCCTAACAGGCTCATTCCCATCTCTGTGCTTTTGCAGTGAGTATTTCCTCTGTCAGCACTGCCTTTTCTCCTATTAAATTCCTACTCTTGTTTAAAGGCTTAGCTGATGTTCCCCTCATCGTGAAACCAGCCGACTGCTTTAGTCCATATTAATCTCTTCTATTTTTAGACTATTGTTATATTCAGCAACACAGTTTAACACTTAATTGACCCCTCTTTGTTTGTTTCATTTATGCTATTTTTACCTTCTAAGTCAGACCTTAGGTTTTTTGAAGTTAATAACAAGGCCTTCTACATTTTGAAACTTCTGCATTTCCAGTAAGGTGCTAAACATACCAATATGTCAATAAAGATGTATGGAGCACCTATATTTGCAAGATCTATTGAGAGGGTGAGAGATGCATAGAAGGCAGATTTCCTGCTCTCAAGGAGCTTTCATTCTAGTAGTTTCTCAATAAATAGGTGTTGGTGTTTTAAGAATATTAATTTAGGTAATTGTCTTTTGAACTCTTAGAAGCATTTTTATTTTCTTCTCAAGTGCTAAGATAGCATTTAAACAATCACATTTGAAATGATTCTGAGAAGATGGCAGCTTGACCATATCCCTCTTGCCGTCTTTAACTCTGTTCAAATAAATAACAATTTCAGAGCTTAGAGCAAAAATATCAAGAAATGGAATGGGAACTCATGAAGATGAAATTAAAGGACCTGGAGAAGAGATCCAGGAAACTGAAAATGCAAATAATAATAATTTTAGAAGGATAAATACATAATAGAAGAAGCATTCCCTGCGCTGAAAAAAAATATTATAAATTGAAAAAGACTACAGATTGAATGAGTTCATTGTGTTCCAGGCAAGATTGATGAGAAAAGGTACAAACCTAGGCATATTCTGATAAAATTTCTGAATTCAGTGATAAAAAAAATCATTCCTTCTTGGACAGAAAGATAATGTTAAAACTACTGCAACAAAATACTCTTCTAGACATTGGCCTAGGCAAAGAATTTATGAAGAAGAACCCAAAGGCAATCACAGCAACAACCAAAGTAAATAAATGGGACGTGATTAAATTAAAAAGTTTCTGCATGGTCAAAGAAATTGTCACAAGAGCAAACAGGCAACCCACAGAATGGGAGAAAAATCTTCGCTTGATACAAATCCGACAGAGGGCTGATAACCAGAATCTATTTAGAACTTAGAAAATCAGCAAGAAAAAATCGAACAGCCCTGTCAAAAAGTGGGCAAAGGATATGGACAGAAACTTTTCAAAAGAAGACAGAATAATGTTCAAAAAACATATGAAAAAATGCTCAACATCTCTAATCATCAGGGAAATGCAAATCTTCAGTCTCATCTTGACAAACGTCTTGACTTGCAGTGATAGAAATCACTTCACACTGTATAAAACGGCAATTTTTAAATGCCATAAAATATACTCCTGGAGCAAAGCTTTTTAGTATTAGGAATCATCTGAGATTCTGAATGGCAGAGAAAATGTGGATAGATGGTACAGCCATCACTTAACTGAAGCAAAATAATTATATCTACAATTTAGATGGCATAGCATGCTCCACCTGAGGGAGAGTGAGAATACCACCTCCACACTATCTTGCCTCTCCCCCCACCCCAGGATCCATTAATTTATTAAGGTGCATTGCACTTTTTTTATTTCAGCATATTATGGGGGTATAAATGTTTAGATTATGTATATTGCCCTTGCTCCTCCCAAGTCAGAGCTTCAAGTGTGTACATCCCCCAGACTATGCGCATCACACTCATTATGTATGTATATACCCATCCACTCCAACTCTCTCCCATCTGCCTGATGCCTGATGAATGTTATTTCTATATGTGCATGTAGGTGTTGATCAGTTAAAACCAATTTGATGGTGACTACATGTGGTGCTTATTTTTCCGTTCTTGGGATACTTCACTTAGTAGAATGAGCAATCTCATTACTGGGCATCTACCCCAAAACACAAAAGTCACTCTATAAAAAAGAGTCCTGCACTTGAATGTTTATAGAAGCACAATTCACAATTGCAAAGATGTGGAAACAGCCCAAGTGCCCATCCATACATGAGTGGATTAATAAAATGTGGTATATGGATACGATGGAGTACTATTCAGCTTTAAGAAACAATGGTGATATAGCACCACTTGTATTATCCTGGTAGAGCTGGAACCCATTCTACCTTGCCTCTTAATAGCTGATCAGAAACAGAAGACCAAGTAAAGCAATCAGAGACACCAACTTGATTTTCCAGAAATTGCCGTGGGAGAGCACCCACTTAATCCTGATTCCAAAGAAGAAACAACAAAGCAATGCCAGAACTCCTCGAATATTGTGGCAAAGATGGTGAGTTTCTTTGTTTTTGTTTTTGTTTTTATTCTGATCAGGTGCTCTTTCAGTGATGTGGTTTTTATAACAGAAATTGTCATATTTCTTTCTAAAGTCAAACTGGATCCAGAATCCTAATCCATGGTTGCAAAAGGTATGCTGAAACTATATGTTCTGAATGCTTCGGATATGATGCTCAGTCATTTGATCACGCTTATTTTAGGAACTGACATATTCAAATTATTATTATAGTGTTATCTCTTTCTCTCTCTCTCTTTCTCTCTCGCTCTCTCTGTCTCCCCTCCCCTCATCCCTTAAGGTAGTATCTGTATATTACCCAGAGGTAGGACAAACTTCCTCTTCCTACCAACACCACTACCAAATGCTCCTATGCTAGCAGCTGATTCTCTACCAGCTCTCTCAAGCCTATGGGTGAGTCACAAATAATTGAAAAACTTGCCTAATCAAGAGAGTTGACATTAAATTTTCCATAGTCTTTACAACTATTTGTCAGCTTGTTTCTGTAAGTAGATTTTACTAAAGAGTTTGACGTTCACTTTTAAACCATTATGCAATATAAATAGTATATTTACGGTTTAAATTAATCATCTTCATGCTTACAACCCAGAGACATTTATTGAGCACCTATCATGTGCAAAGAATAACTTTAGTGGATTTGAGGAATATTAAGAGGAAAAGCCCTACATCCTGACATAAAAGAATATAAAGTCTATAAAAATGCCAGGGATCATCATGATTGTCTTGGAGAATATGAAGAGCCTCTTTTATGTGTTGCCACCACCATTTCAACCACAGCCACCACTATTTCCAATACTGTCTAGGTTGAGGTGAAAAGTGGGGTTGAAGACTGGAAATGTATCTGCATACCCAAGAAATACAAAGCAAAGGAGCATGCTCAAATAGAGAAAAGAATTGAACATCTTCTACGTCTAACCCCTGCTACCTGGAGATAAGACTTTAGTATGGACTCCAGAGTGTCATCAATAAATCATTCCATGGTGTTTATTCCAAAGGGGATATTTTTGTGACATTAATAACCAAGGTACCATGATTGTGCTTTTTTGCTTGAATTAACCTACAAAATAACTGCAAAAGATGACTTTCTGAGAATTTTTATAAAAGCCCTATTCGGTGAAAATCCTTCATAAGCACAATTCTAATGAACAGAGGGAAAACACATAATGAGTAATTATCATGTGGCATATGTTCAAAAATACTTGAAAAGTTTGGGGAAAGTAGCCAAGCTAAAAGCAAAATCATGGTAACAGTATTATGAGCAAATTTGCACAGGAAAAAATGAATAATAAAAGATAAACTAAACATAGGTTAAGCTCAGATTTTAGTATAACAACCTATTCTCCAGTGATAAATATCTTTTTTGTGAACTTATATTGTGGTTTCTGAAAATATGCCAGCTATACCACCATAACACACATTACTTACCAGCTCCATGTCCCCCAATTTGGTTCTTTCCCTACAAAATTCTGATGTCTGGTATTGGTTAATACATTCCAAAGCTGTGCTTCTTCTTTGGCCAAATACACAATATATAAAATCAGAGAGCAAACAATTAGCATCCTTAATACACAGAAATATCATCAAAATAAAATAACTGAAATTTGTGTACCTTGACCCAACTTCTCCCCAAACCCACCCCCAGCCCCTGAAAACCACTGTTTTACACTCTATTTTTATGAGTTGGACTAGATACACCGTATAAGTGGAGTCATGTGGCATTTGTCCTTTTGTGCTTGGCTTATTTCACTTAGCATAATGTCTTCAAGGTTATTCTATGTTATCACAAGTTACAGGATTTCCTTCTTTATTTTTAAGGCTCATTAGTATTCCATTGTGTATATATAACACATTTTCTTTATCCATTCATCTGATGATGAACACTTACATTGATTCTGTATTGTGACTATTGTGAATAATATATATCAATTAAAAAATGGAGAAACTAAAATAATTAAAAAGAAGGTAGTATAGTGGTGTATTAGAAGCAAATGTGTAAATGTGATACATTTTCCAGAAATAGCAACTTTATATGAAGATTACAAGGACATGTTTTAGATTAGAGAGGGGAAGCCATAGCATATGTAGGGATGCCAGTAAGGAGATTATTGTCACTGTCCATTTAGACAATGGGGTCTTCAATTAAGAGACAGCAATAGTAGTCATGAAGGAGAGAGGACAGGTTTGGGGGAAATGTCAGAGACAGAATGGCGATTTTTAATAAACAATTAGCTGCAGTGTGGGTGGTTATAGAGAAGAAATACAGTTAATGATAGCTTCGACAGTGTCATTTTTCTGCCTGAAAGCTCTCAAAGGCTTTCCCTGGCTTGTAGTAATAAATTTATAACATTGAACCTGGCATTTGAGAGCTTCAAAGATAGATCCTCAACCTACCTGTCTTCTATTATTTCTGACTTAAAATGTTACTGGCTGCAAGTCCTTACCATTCACCAAATATTTCCTGCACCCTCTCACCTCCGAGCCTTTTGTGTGTGTGTGTGTCATTTCATATGCCCAGAATTCCTCTCACATGTCTACTTTTCCCAGCTTCAAAACAAGTTTCTCATGCAGCCTACTCCTCTGTGAAGACTTCCTAATCATCCTTGAGCACTGAGCTCTCATTTCTTTCAATGCCCTTACAACTTCATCTGAATCTTTTTTATGTGTACCTTATCTTCCCCTCAACAGGGAAGCCAGTTTTTCCTAATAACTCAGAAATCAGATCATGCCACTCCATTGGTCAGAACAGTGCTATGCTTGCATCTCACTCAGGTAAATGTCAAAGTTCCTGTAAATCCCTATTTCTGTGTTTCTCAATCAACCCCAGCTAAACATTATATTCATGACAGACACTTTTTAAAAAGTTACATGCATAAAAGCCTTACCCAAGTGAATCAAATATCTGGGGGCATTATTTTTTAAAATTTTCCAGGTAATTCCAAAATAAAGTCAGGGTTGATAGAGAATCACAGAGCTAGTCTGAGCTACAGCTATAAGATGAATTGATTAACTGCTTTCTGTTCACTTTGTGAACTAGAGGCCCATTTTGACCATTAACATCTTTCTAAAACATGTATGTATTTGTCTCAAGTTCTAGCTTCTCTGAACAAGTATATCAACACAAAAGAGCTTACTTAGAACACAGAACCCCAACAGAAGCTGTCCGTTTCTGTGATTTAGAAACATAATTTTTCCTCTAAGGAAAATAATTAACTTTGCTTTAGCTGCAGAATAATAAAATATTTTCAAATTATATCTGATTCATGTTTATCAAATTTGCAGTTGACACAAAACCAAAGCTGTGAGGGTTAGCAAGTATATTGGAGGACAACATCAGAATCCAAGAAGCATTTGACAAAATAAGGCAGTGGAGTAAATGTAGTGAAATTCAATATAATTGGTAAAGCATAAGCCAAATATTAATATATAAACATTAGATACAGGAGGTATAGTGTAGAAGCAACATGCATAAGAGATATTTAGGGAGTTGAATATCAGTCAAGAGTACAGTGGTACTCAAACTGGAGCATGCATAAGGACATGCATAAGGACTGGAGCATGCAGGAGGACTTGTTAAAACACAGTTTGCTGGGTTCCACTCCCAGAGTTTCTGATTCAACAGATTTGAGATCCAGTCTGAGAATTTGCATTTTTGACAAGTTCCCAGGTGATACCGATGCTGATGCTGCTGATCCAGGGACAACTGTTTGAGAACCACTGGTGAATTATGACTGTTAAAAAAATATGTTACTTCTATTTGGACTGAAAAAGTAAAATTTGTGCAATAAAATATGAAATAATGAAATAGGTGTAATTATTCTCCATTAATTCTAATAGGCATCTGTGAGATACTATATTCTATTGTGAGTAACACAACCAGGAGCATGACCAAAAAAGAGAATCACTGATGGGGAAGGGATATCCAATTTTGTCATATGAGGAGCTTGTGATAGAATAGGACCATGTAATTTGGAGAAAATTATATTTATGTGGAACAAAATGTCATTGCTTTCTTTACATCTCTAAAAGACTATTATTTAGACCATAGGGAAGATTAATTTGGGGTAGAATCAAAGAGTAGAGCCAGAATCCATGGCCAGACATCCAAGGAGGAAGATATCAGTCTGAAGTAAAGCAGATATTTCTAGCAGCAGGAGTTGTCGTGCATTAGATCAAACTGCTTTCCAAGATGTTGAGTTCCTATAAATTGAAATATTCAAGCATAGACCAAAATAAATTCAAACATCATACGTGGAATTAGAAATAAATGGCTTCTGAGGCACCTTCAGAGTGAGAAATCCCAAGAGTATATAAATAAAGTTATATTCAGTTATATAGTCTGGCCAATATGAAAATACTGCATTTGGAAAAACAAGACCAAACTAGAGAATGGTGTCTTTCAAAATCTGGTATCTCCAAATCACGGTTGAAAATATGAGACCAGAGTAATTTAAGAAAAGGCTGGAATCAATGCACTTGAAACTGAAGGCAGGAAATGAGTTAATGAGGGATATTGAGACAAAACCCAGACAGCCTGCAAGGTGAGAATAAAAGGTGTAAGTACAAATCAATATAACAAAGTACACATAGATGTTGGACCAAATGCTGACAAGAAAGTAAGATGTGTTAAAATTCACTCTTTCTATGGAAATTTACCATCCACAGAAAATATTTTATTTCCATTCTGCCATCTAATGTTAACTGCAGTTATGTATGAGCCCACATGTGATGTGAACAATCTGGGAATTGATTACAGTTAAGAGAACTCATGAGGATTGTAGGTCAGATAAATGTCTGTGTCATCAGTGCTAAAGCAGTAAGTCGGTCTGAGGGGGAAGAAAGAAAAGAAAAAGAAAAAGTTTGAGAAAGAAGGTTATCACTATAAAAATACTACTTGACCAATCTGGAGACCTAGGTCTGAGAGGATGACAAGAGTCTGGGGATATGTGTTACATAATGTCTTTAACAAATGACGCTTGATCTAACAGCCTTTACCCATTCAATGGTAAGCTTTTGCTCTCTTCCCATTCTTGACATTTTATAACTCTGTGTCTTTCTGCTCTCCGCTGATTTGCCATGCTGAGCAAAAATTGTAATACAGGCACATTCATTTTGAATGAGGGAATTTGAATGTGTTATAATTCATTAGAGGCATATTTTCCTTATAAACTTTATATCCATTGCTAACAAACTTTAAGGCATCAGGGAGAAATGTGTGAACAATTTGGGGCCTACAGGGGTCTTCCTCAAGACCATTAAAACAACAGCCTACTCTCCACTTCCCTAATCAATCTAAGGGCAACAAGGAGCATATCAAAAGCAGTGAGGGAATTTTTTTGGAGCCAGCTTAAACATAAATCACTTGAATTTGGAAATCATCACAAATATTTAGTACTAGACATTCTGGAATAAAATTTGAAAACATGATATAGGTGTCATTTACCAATGGAAAATGCTATTATTCTGATTATTAAATTAAGTGTTTGGATTCAGTTGATTAGCTAGCTCAGTTGTTGAGAAGGCCATTGTGCAATGATCAATATAATGGGATCAATTCCTATGCATAGCAATCAAAATCACAAGCTGTTAAAGCTGAAACGATCAAAAGAAACCAGCTAGGTAGGATCCTTATTCTCTAGATGTTGAAAATAGAGGCCTCCTGGTGGGAAGAAAATTGCCAAATTCACATAATGAGTAAGTAGAAGAGCAAAACTATGAACATCACATTGTGCTAATTTTGTTACTTTTTGCATCTCAAACAGAACCCACACACCTGACCAGACAGTGACCAAACATCCTGGTTTGTCCTCAACTTTCTCAGCTTAAGCATCAAAAGTACCATGTTTTGGGATAAGTCTCAGTTCCAAGGAAAGTGGAATTGTTGGTCACAGTGCCTGACCAGCTATTCCAAAACCACGTGCCCACAGAACAAAGAGGATTGGTGTGGACTGTAGGGACACATCTCACAAAATTCATTACTGGTACCAGCTTCCACCGGATTAGAGGCCCATAATATCCTTCTCCTAGTCCTCTTGCTCCTGCTCCTCTTCTTCTTCCTCCTGATCAAAATCTATATTTTTATAATTAGACCGGGCACGGCGGCTCACGCCTGTAATCCTAGCACTCTGGGAGGCCGAGGCGGGCGGATTGTCTGAGCTCAGGAGTTCGAAACCAGCCTGAGCAAGAGCAAGACCCCGTCTCTACCAAAAATAGAAAGAAATTAATTGGACAACTAAAAATATATAGAAAAAAACTAGCTGGGCATGGTGGTGCATGCCTGTAGTCCCAGCTACTAGGGTGGCTGAGGCAGGACGGTTGCTTGAGCCCAGGAGTCTGAGGTTGCTGTGAGCTAGGATGACGCCACGGCACTCTAACCCGGGCAACACAGTGAGACTCTGTCTCAAAAAACAAAAACAAAAAATTTATATTTTTATAATTGAAAGAATAGAGTTCAAAAAACAAATAAAACAGTTGATAGGATGTGCCAGGTGTTGTCCTAGGTATTGGGGATTCAAAAGTGAATATGACAGAGGAAATTCCTGACCTCGTGGAACTTACATTCTGGTAAAAGATAATAAATAAATAAATAAAACTTACTAAAATAAAAAATATGTCAGCTAGTGATAAGGGTGAAAATCAGTTGGGAAAGTGGGGGAGGGAATGGTGTTTGTGGGGATGCTGCCACTTTACATAGGGTTGTCGGGAAGAGTCTCTCTGATGAGGTGTTGCTTTATAATTTACAGAGTCCTTTCTGATGTTATTTCTATTATTAATAAATACATTTCTTTAAAGAGCACTATCATTAAATTAAACCTCAATTTACATTCCAAATTTAGTTCAGTAGAGTCTTTCACTTCAGGGGCCAAATATTTTAATTCCTCCCCTGAGTTCCTATAACTGCTATTCCAGTAGTGGCATGTGGTCTGTGAGGACATTCAATAAATAATATCTGGGAGCCTTCTAAGATCCCAAAGGACCATGGTAGTTACAATACAAACATTACCCAAAAGGCCCTTTAAAAACGTAATTCAGTTGTAAATTGTGATACTGTAAACATTTGAGTGCAGAAGTCTTTATTATAGAATGACTTTTGTTCCTTTGGGTAGATGCCTAAGTAGTGGGATTGCTGGATCAAATGGTATTTCTAATTTTAGCTCTTTGAGGTATCTCCAAATTGCTTTCCAAATGGGTTGTACTAATTTGCAGTCCCACCAGCAGTGTAAGAGTGTTCCAATCTCTCCACATCCACGTCAGCATTTGTTGCTTTGGGACTTTTTGATAGAGGCCATTCTCACTGGAGTTAGGTGATATTTCACTGCACTTTTGATTTGCAATTCTCTAATGATTGGAGATGTTGAGCACTTTTTTATATGTTTACTGGGCATTAGTCTCTCTTCTTTTGAAAAGTTTTTGTTCAGGTATTTTGCCCATTTATTGATGGGCTTGTTTGATTTTTTCTTGTTGATTTTCTTAAGGTCTATATAGATTCTTGTTATCAGCCCTTTATCGGATGTGTAGAAAGCAAATGTTTTCTCCCTTTCTGTATGTTGTCTATTCACTCTAATGATAGTTTCCTTGGCCTTGCAGAAGCTTTTTAATTTGATCAGGTCCCATTTGTTTATTTTTGTTGTTGCTGTGATTCCTTTGGGGATCTTCTTCATAAATTCTTTACCTAGACTGATACTAAAAGAGTCTTCCCAACATTTTCTTCCAGAATTCTTAGGGTTTCACACCTTAGGTTTAAGTCTGTTATCCATTGTAAGTTGATTTCTGTGAAAGGTGAGAGGTGGGGATCCAGTTTTAATCTTCTGCATACAGATACCCAGTTTTCCCAACAACATTTATTGAATAGAGATTTTTTTCCACAATGTATACTTGTGTCTGCTTTGTTGAAGATTAGACGACAATATGAGGATGGTTTTGTGTCTGGGATCTCCATCGTATTCCAAAGGTCTATATCCCTGTTTTTGTGGCAGTACCATGATATTTTGGTTACTATACTCTTGTAGTAAATATTAAAGTCTGACAGACTGATGCCTCCCAATTTGTTCTTTTTCCTTAAGATTGCTTTGGCCATACAAGATATTCTCTGGTTCCAGATGAAGTATAGAATTATTTTTTTTCCAGATCTGTAAACAATGATGGTGGAATTTTGATAGGGATTGCATTAATACAGAGATGTGTATTTATATTAATAGCTTACCTTCTCATCTCTCAGGATTATAATGAGGGTCAAATTTGAAAATGTGAAAATGTTACTTATGATAAAGTGCCCTTACCAATTGTAATTATTATTAACTAACTTACAAAGCCATCCACCTTACCCACAGAAAGCTTTGGAATGAGTCATCCAGATAATTATCCAGCCATTGACTTCATTTTTCACAGGTAGAGACAGCTTCACAGAATGATTGTATCCCCACCTATACATATAACTGAAATGTATCAAATGCATATACATATATGTATGTGTTCATATTTGTGTATGTATGCATGAATATGTATACATTTGTTAAAAATAGGTGACAAACAATAATGTGATTTATTGAGAGACTTACAAATA
Source organism: Avahi laniger (assembly GCA_963575035.1). Classification (NCBI taxonomy): domain Eukaryota; kingdom Metazoa; phylum Chordata; class Mammalia; order Primates; family Indriidae; genus Avahi; species Avahi laniger. Next base: position 24,616 of record CAUYSK010011470.1, on the reverse strand, counting down.
AGCTGATTTTTATGAATGCCACTTAGAGTTAACAGAAACCATTTCAAATGTTAATAAAACTACCAAATTAAAACAAACATAATGCAAATTGTTTATGTTTCCAGATGTTACAAAAAAATAAAATTAAGTTCTACTTAAGTAGGTACTGGGGACACAGTATACATTCAATAAATATTTGCTGAATAAATGAATGAATTTATGGAAAATCAAAATCAAAGCATTTTGTCTTTATTTAAATATGACTTCCTCAGTAAGATATGCTATGACCTCCATATTTCGAATTGTATCTCCTCCCCAAAAATGATGCCTGGAAAACAGCTGCTCAAAAAAAAAAAAGAAAAAAAAACATTTGATATATAAAAGAATCCATGGCTTTGTTTTTTCAAATTAATGTCCTCTTCTCCAAATCAACTTGTAATACTTTAGCATCATACCTCAGTGTCTTTCATATGAACTATTACAATTGTCTCCTAATAGATCCCTTCCCCACTTCTCCAAAGGAATTTCTCTGTGGCATTCAAAATAATCCTTCTGAAATTCAGTATTTATTATGCTCTTCTGTGACTTAAAACCCTATGATAAAAATCCAAACTCCTTTTCTTAAGCTAGAAGACCTGACTTGAGATAGTCGCCATGTCTCCTTTCAACCACCCCTCCTCTCCTGTACTTACACAAATTTTAAACTCCCTTTCTCATGACCTAAACAAGTTCCCCTAAAAATAATATGTAAGGAAGTTACCCACAATAAATGGCCATTCTTTCATTATCTCAGCTGTAAACCTTGGAGACAGCCTTCTGCATACCCCACATATAATCCATCAACAAAATATGTTGCCTCTGCCTTCAATGTATATCACAAAATCTCATCACATCTCAATGCCTTCATCATGACCATTTTAGGTGATGTCAACACCATCGTCTCTTGGCTGGATTATTGTAATTGCTTTCTAACTGGACTTCCTGCTTCAACTCTTGCCCTTCTACGTCCATTATCCACAAGCATCTAAGGTAACTTTTCACAATACAACTTACACATGCTCTTCTCTTCCTTCTCTTTCTTTTAATTCACTAATAGTGACTATCTTACTTACAAAAAAAAGAAGAAAAAAAAAAAACATCCTTCCCATGGCCTACAAATTTTCCATGGCCTGGCCCCTGTCAGTGATGTTCAACACCATTGAATAACATTCTTTCTCTTTCTAACTGGGTTGCACTCACGCTTACCTCCATATTTCCTTAGATTTTAGTGCTGTTCCTGTTTCAGGACCTTGAACTTACTGCTCCCACTACATTGCTTGCTCTCTAATTTCATTCGAGTTTCTGCTGAAATGTCACCATTTAAGAAACCCCATTTTAAAAGCCTTCTCCTTATTCTCTACTTTATTATCTTGTTTTATTTTTCTTCATGGTACTTATCCTCATCTGACATTATAAATTTGTTCACTTATCTGTTTATTGTCCAGTTACCTCACTAAAATGCAAGCTCCATCATGGAAGGCACTTTGCTTTATTCACTGCTCTATCTCAACGGCCTGGAATAGTGTTTGGGACACAGCAAGCAACCAATAACTATTTGTTCAGTCAACAAATGCTTTCCTTTCTTTGCATATGCTATTTTCTCACACTAATTTTTTTTTTTTTTACCTTTCATGAAATATGCAAAGCATTTTTCAAGGCCCAACTCAATTGTTACTTCTTCTGTGAGGTACCTTTTTCTCCATCCCACTATACCCAAGGAAAAATCAATCTATCCTTTCCCGGACTTGCCTTAATATTTCATCCACACCCTTACAGCAATACATCCTTTGCATTGTACCATTTTCTTTCTTTCTCAAACTGAGCAAGTTATTTCCATCCCAGTCTGGTATCCTCTTTAGGACAGAGACTATGTAGATTCTTTAATAGTCCTCCACTTCTTATGCAGGACTGGCTGCATAATTTTCAGAGTCTCATGTAAAACGAAAATGTGGATCACCATAAGAAGTTTTCCTACATCCCTATTCTGCCACAAACAAAGGTAGCTCAATATTTTCACAACACTCCAAGCTTACCTTTATGAACATGTAACATATTCCATTGCAATTGTCTGTCTACTTGTCATTCCTGAGTTCTACCAGACAGCAACTTTGACTGATTTATCACAGAGTCTGTACAAAGTAGGTACTAAATAATGCTTGTTCATCAGATGAGAGTCTACCAGAAAACCCAGCCCTCCTTTGTTATGCATAGGAAAATAAATTTTGCATATTTATATACAAACAACTCAAAACAACATCCTTAATATAGCTGAGCCCAGGGTACTTCATGTAAAGGACTACATTTTCAAAAGAAATTTTTTTCTTGTTCTCTTCATCAAAGCATTCTGAAGATGATAATACCAAGCCTTTGAACTTTGTGGATTCCAGATGAACTGGATCTGTGCCATATTATGTACTTTGATAAATTTTAAAATGGCATCAGTTAAAATATTGACGTACAACATTTGTGATGGGAATTGAAAAGTAATTTAGAAAGAAAGCAAGTCTTATCTGTTCCCCACTGATGTTTATTTCTGTTTTGACTCACTTAGCAACCCCTATCACATTAACTTCTATCTTCATTCTTATTGCTCTTAGTGTATGTGCTCATACTTGTTTTCTGTGAATCACAGAGAGAATTTTCTAGTCCCCTATAGTTTTACTGTCTTGTAAAAAAACTGCTCTGAACATAATTGTATTATTTTCTTAAAGGTAAACAGTTGTTCAAATTGATAATCTAATTGGATAATTAAAATTTCAAAGAAGCATAACAGCAATTTACTTTGCATAAATTGTCTTTAAAATGATGTTCCCAATCTTATTTTTACTGTTCAAAGCATTTAGTTTAGGCAGAGCCACTATTATGAGTTGTTAGTTTACACAGAAACTTAGTAAAAGGCCTGGTCACCAGAGAACATTATTAATCATAATGCAGCCTTACTAAGTAGCTCCAAGTGCATTATCAGATTTAAACACCACACAGGAGCCTTGCTGAAACATGAGATGTAATAAAAACTATTTGCTGCCTCCACTAACTAAATCTCCTTGCACAGGTCTAAGAATTTTGTGACCCTGGTTTTGCTACTTTGAAGCTGTAGGATCCAACTAACTATTATAGTAGCTAGATTAATAATTCAGAAATTACCTCAATAGTTCACTATGGTTCAAAAAACACTGAACTCTTAAAGTTGGACTAGCTCATTCTATTTTAATTGTCCACCAAGAGGAGGGGGTCCCTTCTATAGCATTCATACAGATAGAAAGGAACTATGTAACCTGAAAAATGATTATCTATTAAAAATCTATACAAACATCATTATCAATAATGCAACATCTGAAAAATTCTCTTTTTAATCTGGAAGAAGACAAAGAGGCTGACCATCACCACTTTTGTTGAAGTTTGTACTATAGAATCTAGTCAGAATAGTTAGACAAAAAATAATAAGAAAGCTGTAATTGAAAAAGAAGAAACAAAACTGTCATTATTTACAGAAGACTTAGTTTATTGTCTACAAAGAAAAGCAAAAATCACCTAAAATTATGATAAATAATTAGAGTTTTTCTAGGAGACAATATATGATTAGTATATAATATTAACAACAAGAAGCATAAACATTTATATAACATTTATTGTGAGTCAGGTGCTATCATAAGCACTTCAGTTACGTTAACTGCCTTCAATAATCACAATCACCTAACAAGATATTGTTCTTATTTTACATGTGAGGAATCTGAAGCAGAAAGAATTTTAGTAATTTTAATAAGTTTATACAATAAAATTGACAGAGCCAGGATTCAAATCTAGGCAGGTACCTCTAGAGACCAACCTCATAACTACTAACCTATATTCAATTACACTGCTGTACTTGAAGCAGAATTAGAAAAAAAATATTTTAGAAGATGCAAATTACGTAACCAAAGCATTTGTAACCCCATACAATTCTGAAATAAAAAAAGATGTGATCTTTTATATCAACAGAAGATAGAAACTTTCTCGGAATAAAACTATCAACAGATGACCATGACTTGTATAGAGAAAATGGTAAAATGGTATTGAAATATATTAATAAGAAGAGCTAAATAATTAGACATATACCATGAACATAGAAAATATCATTCAATAGCATAAGGATATTCTGCCCAAATTGTTCTTAGATTCTATTGAATACCAATTAAAATTCCAACAGAGTGCTTCAAGAAAATTGTCAATCTTATTCTAAAATTTGTACAAGAAATAGTCAAGACTTTATGGAAGAAGAAAAACAAGATTAGCGTACACATTTTACTATTAAGTTACAGCTATTAAGACAGTGTGGTATTGGCACAAAGAGAGAATGACATTGACCCATGGGACAAAGAGTAAAAGTCCAGGAGACCCAAAGATATAAGGAAATTTGAAATATATGCCAGAGGTCGTATTACAAACAAATTAGAAAGGATGGGCTATCAACAAATGATAATAGATAATTGGTTAGTTAGTTTGTTAAGAAATTAAATTATGTCCATATCTCACATGATACATAATAATTCAAAAAAGGTTATGAACTTCAATAACAAACTTATGAGGCAGGTACTATTACTAAAGCCATTTCAAATGCTGATCACAGAAAGGTTATGTACCTTGCCCAAGATGACCTAAGCTTTGACCTTGGGTAGTGTGACTCTACAGTGTGTGACTGTATCCACTATGCCATGCCACTTTGTGGAGGCTGCTCCTCTCTCCTCACTTACAACCCTACAGCCAGCCAGCCTCCTTGGTGTTTGTTCAATACATTAGGCAAATTCCCACTTCACATCAGGACTTTTACAATTGCTTTTCCCTCTGTCTGAAGGCTCTCTTCTCTTTGATATCTTCGTGGCATATTCTCCCATCTCCTTCAGGTTTTCACTTGCATGTCACTTTTTTCTCAGTGAGGCCTTTCTTGACTTCTCTTTATAAAGTTCACCTTTCCCTATTATGTCCTCTTCCCCTTCTCTGCTTAATTTTTTCCATACCACTTAGCAAATATGGTATATTACATATTTTACTAATTTATTTTATTTATTTAATTTCATCCCCAAAACAATGTAAGCTACATAAAGGCAAGGATTTACATCTTTCTTGTTTGCAGCTCTATCTTAAGTGCCTAGAACAGTTCTTGGCACAGAGTAGCAAATATTTGACGAGGTAATGGGTGAATTATTGAATTATAAAGCTTCCAGTCTGCCTCAACCACCCATTTCTTGCCAATTCTGCTCTCAGATATGACACTGAAATTTCTTCAAATCAACTGTGCCTGGATAACTTATTAAGATGTTGCTTTATGTTTTGTTATTTTTGCTGATGGACTTTTGAAAGAGTCGGGAAAACATACACTTTTCTTCCCCATCTCAAGAAGGCACTCAAATTCTGTGTTTGGAGTGCTCGATCATTTGTTTAAGGAGTGACAATCTTGTTCCTGTGTCCACCAGATTCAAAATCCAAAGTGATATAGTACCTCAAAGACACTCACATACATGGGATTTCCTTTTGGAGTTTAGGCCCACTGATACGTTGATGTTGACGAGACCATCTTGACCCAGGAGAGAAGGGGAACTTTGAAATTTTCAGAGAGGAGAATGAGACATGAGCAACATTCTCTCTATTTCCTTTTGTATAGCATACTCCACAGTAAACCGTAAAGGATATTAAATAAGGCTTAATCCACACACGGAAATCTAAAATCAACCACAATTGAAATCATTTCTTTTTGGAGACTTCGGAGTTATGTTTTCAAGCAGATTTTGAATTACGTGGTCTATGGTTCCCTACGAAACCTACTTTAGTATTAATCAGTGAAATATAATTCAGTATCATAACCATAATAAAAAGCAAAAGTAAAAACTTACCCTGAATTTGCCCTGAAACAATAATTTTAATAAAAAACACAGATGAGTTCTATACAAATTGGAAAAAAATCAAAAATCTCTAATATATGAACAGTACTGAATTGTTCCTATCATGGCAAGCAGGGGACGGGGTGGCTCAAAGACAGATGTAATTTGATTTTGGTTGAAACTAAATTTGTGCAGCATTTCTTGCAATGAGGGTTGTGGAGCACAATTATAGTTGTTTTGCAAGCTTGATCACTTTCCTTCTCTGCTCAAACACTCTAATGATTCCCCAGTGCCTTCAAGATAAGGCCACAACTCCTTAGGTAGCAAAAACAATCCTTTAGGATCAACCACCTGAAAATCTTTGCCCTTACAACGGCCTCTTATAATCAGTTTCCAGTCACATCTGCAGTCTCCTACACATACCATCCCCTCTCTCACTTCTTGCTTTTGTCCATGCTGTTCCAGTTTCTCAAAATTAACTATCCACTTCCTTTTTCTTCATCAGGAGAACTGACTTATCCATTAAGTTTCTACTTCAGGGAGACTTTTTTCATCATCTTGCTTCTGCCCAGGGCCCTGCTCACACCTCTTCCCTGTACTTGCACAGCCCCCTGGTGCCCACCACAGTACTCATCACACGAGTATAATTGTCTGTTTGTATGTCTGTCACCATCAGGTTGTGAGCTCCAGAAGGGCAAGGGTTGTCTGTCTTGCCTTTTTATCCACAATGTCTGGCATATAGTAGGTGCTTAATAAATATTTGTTACATGGGTGGATGAAGTAGAAATCACTTCTAATAGGAACTATTAAACAATGGAGTGAAATACTTCAGAAGGCAGTAGCTTCCTCATAACTGGTAGTATTCAAGCACATCATAATCTACTACGGTCTAGGAGGTTGTTGCTGGAACATATATTTCAAGTAAGGGTTAAGCAAGGTGACTCCTGGGGTCCTTTCTGACTTTGATTTGAAGTAAAATAAATCTCTACAATGCCAAAAAAAGAAGTAATTCTATCAGTTCAATTAATCCATCATGGTTGATTTCAAAATGAGGTTGAACTTCCATCTGACACGAATCTCCTGCTTTTGGCTAGATACATTCACATACATTTTCTTTTTGTTCTCACTGCTATGTGAGCAAGGCAGTATTCACAGAGACAAGGTTCAGATTTTTCCCGTCAGACTCAGAGTTCAGGGACTTCTCCATCACATTCTACTTAAATTATCCCTTGTAGTGCCAAGATTCCAGAGAAAGTTGCATAAACCTAATGCAGAAGATCAGAAACACTTGGAAAGAAAGGTTGCCTAAGGGAAAGTTTGCTAACTGAGGCTCAATGTTTGGTACGTTCCCCTTGTCCTGCTTTCTACTAACCCCTTTATGTTTTCCTCTTGCCCTCAGAATGGCACTGGACTTTTTTAATAAGTGAAACAATGTCATCCACTAATGAAACACAAAGAGCTCATTACTATTAATATTAATTTGTGCCAAATTTGGAATTTGAGAGATTGTTTTAGGAATCACTGAAAAATAAAACATTGAAAAGTCTTAATGGAAAGCAGTAGTCCTATTTGATGAATTGGATTATATTTTAGGTTCTCTCCATGGGATTTTGGGGAGACTTCTTTAGGCAAAAATATATCACAAATTATGCATGCTCTGTGTCAGAAATTAATGATCAGAACTATGAATACTGCAATATTGAGAATTTCAACTCTCCAAGCAATATTTCATCTTCACTCACAAATATATGCAGAAAACAAGTTTATATTAAATTTTTCTTTTTTTATGTCATGACATCAGAATACTACTAATATTATTTTTTAGGGAAGGGAGAATGTTAATTTTTATTTAACTTTTTCTCCAATGTCAGCCATGAAAATAAATTATGAGGGGAATATATATATAGTAATAATATAGTAATACCTGTCATTGATCTCTTTTTCCTTTTCAATCTCTCTTTCCCTTCCACCAGGAAATGAAAGATAAAGTAATAAAGGAGGAAATACAACTATGTCTGCTCATCCAGAGCATTTGGATTTTTATAAGATGTAGATCACATTCATCAAAAATGATAAAGCTCAATGTCTTACTTGAAACATTTATCCCAAACTTTAAACTTTATAATATTAATTTTCATATCCTTCAAAAATAGCTATAACATGATTATTAATTTCTATGAAAGAGAATAATGTACATGAAGAACAACTCAAACAATGATGTATTTAGTGACAGAAAATGTTATTTAATGTTAATTTTTTTTTTGCTTTTGCCTTTCCAAAATAATATTAAATAACAGAACTGTGTGGGATGAAGGAAGTCTCCCTGCCACATCGGTAAGAAAAAAGAAATCAGAACATTTGTGAAGTTGAAATTCAGCAACATAGACTTCACATTGGAATTTTACTTTATGGAGCATAGAATAGGCAGAGGGCATGATAGAATTTCAGCACTTTGGGCTAGGGGAGTAGAGCCTAAAGTATTAAGCCTCCTGGACATGCAGGACATGGCAGTAGGAGAGGTGTCAAAGCAGAAGCTGGTCCTATTGATCTGAAAAAGGCAAAAATCTGCTGAAATGCTAGATGTCACTGCACAGCGATTTAACCTCTAGCAGCCTCAGTTTTTCACATCTAAAATGGAGATAATAATAGTGCCTGCCTTAAGTGGTTGTGATAGGGATTGAATGAGACAATGCTACAAGCATTTAGCATAATGCCTTAGCTTATAAGGAATGCTTAGCAAATGTAAATTGGATGAGGACTAGATACTGTGGGGGGAACTGAGAGGATTGGAAAGTGACACTCTATATTTTGAGAAACAGATGAGCATATTTTTAAGACAAAAGCCAATCATATTACATATTCCTTATCAAGTGCTCAAAGATGGTAAAATCTGAAAAATTATCAAGGACTGACTGAAATAGATGGTACAACATGTTAACCTAGGCAGACAGCTGACCCTGTAAATAACAGCAGAATGGGATGAGAATGAAGAACTGTGGACAAATAAGAAGATTCTTCTAGACTAGGAATTTATTGGGAAACATGAAGGATTTCTCAGGGTTGGAATGTCCTAAGGACTAACTCTGGATATAAATGTATTCTTTAAAAAACACAATTTTGGTACATTTTGCCACCCAAACATTCTACTGTTGAGCATTATTTTGGGGTTCCAATCGAGTCTCAGCCCTCTTTAAAGTCCCTATCTCCAGACACAGCCACATTCTGAGGTTATGGGCCTTCGGACTTCAACATATGAATTTTCAGGGGAACAGCCAGGTGGCTCTTCTAAATTACACTGCCATGGGATCCGAGAAACTATCCTCTGGCCTGTGGGGTGGGAAGTGGATCAGTTGTGACGTCCCAGTAGCCCACAGAATTAGGAGCAGAACACTAAGGAGCAGGATATTGGCAGAGATCAAACCCTAGAGGCTTGGAGTCCAGCCGGAAGGGTAGGTGGAGCAGCTTATTTCTCCCTTCCCTACATCTCTGGCAGTCAGCAGACTCCCAACCTACTGGAGAGCTCTTCTGCCCTCACAAGCCCAAAAGTTGCTGCTACCAGTGAACTGGAAGCTTTTAGAAGACAAAGCACAAGGCAACTAGCGCCCTCGGGGTCACTTCCAGATACCACAGACCCTGACTGAGATGGCAGGTGCCATATTGATTCTCCACCCACTGTGTAACTTTGTCCTCCCCAGGGGCCTCAGTCCCTCAGTTTTTGTCTTGCTCATTCCCACACCAACATTTCCCAACTCTGGCCCAGGCTATGGAAGCAATAGGAGGCCAGTGGCTATTGGGGGATCTGCATGACCCCAAAGTCTGGACATTCTGAGTGGGATGCCTTCTGGAGCGAGAAACAGACACAGCCAGAGTGCCAGCTTTCTTTGACTCTGACTCTTTTTCTCCCCTTCCCCTGCCTTTCCTGTGGCTGCTGAGAGACAATTGAGCCAGGGATCACAGCAACTGTTTCACCTTTCTGTTGGTGCATCCACCACACCAGGCCTTCCACACGGAGTGGGGCACAAACATTTCTTTTACCTATTTGCTCTGACAAGAATTTCCAGTACTATGTTGAATAAAAGTGGTGACAGTGGACAAATTTGTCTTGTTCCAGCTCTTAGGGGAGATGTTTTCAACTTTTCCCCATTCAGTATGAAGTCGACTGTGGGTTTGTCATATATGGCCTTTATAATTTTAAGTTATGTTACTTCTATGCTTGGTTTGTTAAGGGATATTATTATGAAGTGGCACTTGATTTTTTTTACTTTTTTTGAGATACAGTCTCACTCTGTTCCCCAGGCTAGAGTGCAGTGGCATGATCATAGCTCACTGCAACCTCAAACTCTTGGGCTCAAGTAATCCCCCTGCTTCAGCCTCCCAGGCAGCTGTGATTACTGGCATGTGTCACCAGGCCCTGCTAAATTTTCTATTTTTTGTGGAGATGGGGTCTCAATCTTACTCAGGCTGGTACTAAACTCCCACTTTCAGCCAATTCTCCCACATTGACGTCCCAAAGTGCTAGGATTACAGGCATGAGCCACTGTGCCTGTCCGGGGTGCTTGATTTTATTGATGCTTTTTCTGTATTTATTAAGATGATCATGAGGTCTTTGATTTTACTTCTGTTTATGTAGTCTATCACCTTTATTGATTTGTGTATATTGAACCATCCTTGAATCCCTGGAATGAAACTCACTTGATCATGGTGAATTATCCTTTTTATGAGATGTTAAATTTTATTTTCTAGTATTCTGTTGAGGATTTTAATATCTATGTTTATAAGGGATATTGGTGTGTAGTTTTTTGTCGTTGTTGTGGTGGTGTCCTTTCCTTGCTTTGGTATCAAGGTGATACTGGCTGTGTAGAACGACTTAGAGAGAATTCCCTCCTTCTCAATATTATGAAAGTTTCAGTAGAATAGGTGTCAGTTCTTCTTTGTAGGTTTGGTAGAATTTGGCTGTGAATTCATCTGATCTGGATCTTATTTTGTTGGGAGATTTTTTATTACTGTTTCAATCTTACTACTCATTATTCACCTGTTTAGGATTTCTATTTCTTCCTGATTCAGGCTTAGGAGATTGTGTGTTTTCAAACATTTCTCCATTTCCTCTATGTTTTCTAGTTTGTATGCATAGAGATTTTCATAGTAGTCATGGATTATATTTTGTATTTCTGTGGTATTAGTTGTGATGTCTCCTTTTTTTTCTGATTGAGCTTATTTGAATCTTTTCTATTTCTGGTTAATTTAGCTAGTGGTCTATCACTTTTGTTTATCTTTTTAAAGAACAAACTTTTTTGTTTCACTGACCCTTGTATTTTATTTTTTGGTTTCCATTTTGTTTAGTTCTGCTCTGAACTTTGTTATTTCTTTTCTTCTCCTAGATTTGGGTTTTGTTTGTTCTTTTTCTAGTTCCTTGAGGTGCAACATTAGGCTGTCAATTTGTGATCTTTTTTTCTTTTTGACGTAAGCATTTAACGCTATGAATTTTCCCCTTAGCACTGTTTTTACTGTATCACATCAATTTTGGATGCTTTTATCTTCTTTTTTGTTCAGTTCAAAACATTTTTTGATTTCCGTCTCAATTTCATCATTGACCCAAGTATTATTCAGTATCAGGTTGTTTAATTTCCATGACTTTGGGTAGATTTGAGAGTTCCTCTTGGAATTGATTTCTGATTTTATTCCACTGTGATCTGAGAAGATACATAGTATAATTTCATTTTCTCTTAATTAGCTGAGACTTGTTTTTTTGCCTAAATATGATCAATCTTCGAATTCCATGAGTTGATGAGAATAACATACATTCTGCATTCGTGAATTAAATTATACTGTAAATGTGTGCTAGGTCCATTTGTTCTAGAGTTCTGTTTAAGTCCAGTGTTTATTTGTTGACCTTCAGTTTTGACGATCTGTCCAGTTATGTCAGCAGAGTGTTGACTTCCCTATTATGATGCTGTTGTTTATTTGTTTGCTTAAATATAGTAGAAATTGTTTTATGAATCTGAGAGCTCCTGGCGTTAGGTGTATATATATTTATGATTGTTATATCTTCTTGATGAATTGCTTCCTTTATCATTTCACAATGGCCATCTTTGTCTTTTTTTAACACGGTTGATTTAAAGTCTATTTTATCTGATATGAAAATAGCTACTTCTGATTGCTTTTGGTTTCCATTTGCATGCAGTATTTTTTTTTCTCCCTTTACCTTGAGTCTATGAAAGTCATTATGAGTTAGATGGTTTCTTGGAGACAGAATATATAAAATTTCTGCCATAGAAAACAGAATGAAATCATAATCTTGGAAAGTCATCCCCAAGAGAAAAGTGAAATTTAAACCTAAGTCACTTTCAAGCAGTGAAAACAGTTATTTAAAATAGACTTGCTACATCTGTACTTTTTACAAATCAAAACAGCTCTTTGAGGTATTTGACATGTGAATCCCATGTATTCATATTGAGATTATAATAAAGTAAAAGAAAATAAATTAAATTAAAGACTAAATGACACCAACAAGGAAAAAACCATCTTCAATTTTTTTTTTTAATAATCGGAACTAATTTATGCAAGAGAACACTTGTAATTGGGTATTCAATTAACTGACCTCTTACATTTATGGCCGCTTTCCCTCCTTCTTAACAGTCTTAACTTATAGAACTAACTCTTTTATGTTTCTCCTACTGGGTTCATTCCTAATTTTGTTCTTCTGCAGCTCTCTCAGCATTCGTCCCTGAAATAACGACATTCCCCATGACTCTCTCTTATGCCTTCTTATCATTGTACCAGGGTAATCTCATAAACTTCCAGAGCCTTAATAGTTAACTCCCAAATATTTATTTTCATCACAGATTATTCTCCCAACTCCAGTCATATATTTGTAACTGCCTATTTGACTTCTCCACACAGGCATTTAATGGCTCTTAAACTCAATGCATCCTAATGAAAACCCATCTCAATTTTTCCTCCTAAAAGCCCCTCTTTTTAATGAGCATGATCATCAAACAAAGTGAAGTCATTCTTCACTTTTGTTTCACTTACCTCTCAAATCCAATCAGGAACTACAGTTGATTGTCGAACAACATGGATTTGAACAGCACAGGTCCACTTATAGGTGCATTTTCTTCTGCCTCTGCCACCCCTGAGGTGGCAAGATCAACCAATCCTCTTTCTCCTCTTCCTTACCCTTCTCATCATAATGAGAATGGGGATGAAGATCTTTAGAATGATCCACTTCCATTTAAGCAATAGTAAATATGTTTTCTCTTCCTTATGATTTTCTTAATAAAATTCTCATTTCCCTAGATATCTTTATTGTTACAATATAGTATATAGTATATATAAGATTCAAAATATGTATTAATTGACTGTTTATGTTATAGATAAGTCTTCTGGTCAACATTAGGATATTAGTGGTTATTTTTGGGAGGATTCAAAAATTATACATGGATTTTCAACTGCACAGAAGTTGGCATCCCTGACCTCCACATTGTCCAATGGTCGACTGTACTCCACATATAATGTAAGAAATTTACATAGTATAACTCCATTTTCTTCCTTCTTTCTCTTTATAATGTCTTGTTATGATTTCACTTATGCCTATATTATAAACATTCAATAAATTAGCTATTTTCCCTAACAAAGACAATTACCTTAAAAATTTTAAAAAATTAAAAGAAAGCCTTTTATATTTATGATGTATTTACCATTTCTGGAGATATTCATTCCTTTGAGTATATGAAAGTTTCCATTTGGTATCATATTCATTCAGCCACAGGGCTTTCCTTAACATTTCTTGCAGTGTACTTCGGCAGGCAATGCGTTATTTCATCTTTTGTGTTTTCTGAAAATGTCTTTATATTACCTTCATTTAGAAAGATATTTTTGCTGGATATAGAATTTTATGTTCATAGTCGATTTCTTTCAGTCTTTTAAATACTTAATTTCATTTTCTTTTGATTTACATACTTCATATGCATTCTTAACTTTGTTCTTCAGTATGTAATATGTCTTTTATCTCTGGCTGCTTTAAAAATATCACTTATATAATATTACTGGGTTTCAGCAATTTAATTATATTGGTGACCCTAGATGGGATGAAAATCTTAAGGGGGTGTCTTGCCCATAGCACATTGGCCCCTGGCTACAGCCACCATTTGGCTCCATCCAGCAGCTGCCTGAGTGAATTTTTTTTTTTCCTGGAGACAGGGTCTCACTCCATTGTCCAGGATAAATTGCAGTGGCACAATCACAGCTCACTGCAACCTTGAACTCCTGAGCTCCAGCAATCTTCCTGCTGCAGCCTTCCAAGTGTCTAGGACTATAGGCCCAAACCACCATGCCCAGCTAATTTTCTTTTTTTCTTTCTTATAGATATCAGTCTCAGTATGTTGCCCAGTCTGGTCTTGAACTCCTGGTCTCAAGTGATCCTTCCACTTCAGCCTCCCAAAGTGCTTGGATTAAGGGCATGAACCACCACACTTGGCTGCCTGAGCAATTTTTACTCAGGGATGGATCCAGGTGTTTGGCTACTGACCAGGCATTGCTAGCCCATGGTGCTTTCATCTTGCAGTATCAGAAACAGGAAGATGTCTCAGGAAATGAAGCATTCATGTATGGTATTATCCGTGTAGACACTTGGTTCTGCCTCAAAAGAACACATGATCCTGCTTTAGCAAGGCACTTAGCTCTGCTTTGTCAGAGCACCTGGTTTGGTAGGGGATATCCCCTCAAGAACTGAAGGGACTGTAACCTTGAGAAATCACATTTGATTTGCTTGAAACTTTGTTTTCGGTTTTCAAATTCTGATTTGAGAGGCTTCGTGTATGTCTTTGTTTTTTCATGACTGTGTGTGGACTCCTAAAAAAATTGCTAATGGACACTCAGTGGATCTGACTTAGGGGATCTGTTTTGTCTGTATTGCCAAGATAAAACTCAGAGTAACTGACATTCGTGTCTTTGTTACATTTGTAGAATAATCGTGTCTCAGCTGTTATTCAAAATTAAAAGAAAGAAAATTATTTTCTTTTTAATCAGTGAGTAGGGTGATCAAAAGCTCTGTTCTTTTGGAAGCTGCAGTGAAGAGAATCTGAGAACCTGAAATGCTGGCAAAGGGTAAGAATTTCTTAACATCAAGGCTCCCAGCTTCCCTCTACCTCTGTGGAATCCAGTTAAGCAGACAGTAAAAAAAAAAAATCACTATTCGTATGCTTGACCTTCCAGAAATAGACTTCCTTTACTTTGTCTTTCTGTGTAATCTCATCATATAGAGGGGCGCTGGATAAAGTTCCCTCTTCTCTTGTTTTATGTCCTTAAGAGCTTGATTTGTGATGATGTAGGAGTGCTCTCTTTTAGTCTCCACCATCTGGGGACATTATTTTTTGGGTCATATCTGGTAGCCAGTCTAAAAATGGCTAGGGACCTGAGATTTTTGTTCTGAATGTATCAAGCTTTTGGAAACATTTGTCATAAAAGTTCGCATTCATGAAGGGTTTTTATTGTTTACACCCTTGTTGCCTGGTTAATACTGTGGCAACAAGAGTCTTTAGCTATCTTAAACTATTTCTAGGAGGGTGGGGAGAACTTTGAGATTGCTTCTTCGATTCCCTAAAATTACATCCTGGGTTTTACATGAAGAGGCTTTTGAACTGGGTCTTTGTTAGTATAAATACACCATTGGAAATTCAAATTGTCAATGGCCAGAAAAAATGGATCCTATAAATATATATTTTAGAGATATCTCATTCTAAACAATTGATTTTACGAACAAATTAAAAGAGAGACACATAATAGTGTCACGGCTACCCTTAAAAATTCACTTGAAAAAGTTAAAGAGCAAAAATCTGACCTGAAACAAAGTTAAAATCCTTTGTACACTCAAACTTCCTGCTTTCTATTTCATGAAGAATTTACTATGAAGGCTGTTTAAAAATCTGTGCTTTTCACCATGCAGCCTGGGTTTGATTTTGCATCAGGCATTTTGGTGACTTTCCCATTTTCCCTTCCATGGACAGCTTTTGATTTCCTGTACTCTTCCATCAGTGAGGGTATATGGGACTTTGGGGCCTTTGTGTGTAGAAAGTCAGCTGAGAATTTCAGACCTTAAAGAATATGGCCAGAGAGAAATATGAGCTGTACTCTATTTTCAGCTAGCAATACTTTCTTTTCTTTGATCTGTCTTTGGGGTAGTTCTGGATCTTGTGAAGACTGCTTTGCTCCTCTTTGGAGACACATTGTGAGTCATAACTGTAGTTAAGTTTACTGGTCTCAAATGGGAGGCTACCTCCAGTGAAAGAGACTCAAAAACCAGAAATATCAGCTGTTTGTACTGGCTAAAATCTGAATAATAAGATATTTTGAAAGGATTTATTAAAAAAGCTCCGTGGTCAGAAGTAAGCTTAATTAAAGGCAAACATCCAGACAGTACTGTAATAAGAAAAAAAGAAAAAAAAAAAAACTTTTGTGTGTGCCATAGCTGGCAAGTCACTAGCTGAGGGCAGTTGTTTACAGTAAATAGTTATTAGTAGAAGGGCTGCTTTTGTGCTTCCGATAATAAGGGGAGCAGTTTAAATACTTAGAAGAATGACTTTGTAAGGAAGTGCACTGTGAAAGCATTGTGTGGCCCTGTGAAAGCATTGCATGGCCTGGTCCCGTGGTGTTTCCCTCTTGTGGAGATTCAAGATTCCTTGTGAGCTCTGCCCTGAGCTCAGTGGTCCAGTTGGAAAAGAGACTAAATTGAAAAGCCACCTACATAGCTAGGTTGGTCTCCAAGGTGTGACATTTTAGTGGAATTTTTAAATTTCATCTAGGCTTATCTGTATGTCTCCCTATAAAATCCTATGGTAAATTCCTAAGATTGTGTGTTACTTTGGTACCCATTTTTAATCTTCCTCCAGCTCACACACCCAAACCTCTTCTTTTAACAAAAGGTTAAATTCCATTGTATACATAGATCATATTTTATTAATCCACTCATGGATTGACGGGCACTTGGGTTGTTTCCACATCCTTGCTCAAGAAAGGAAGAATAAGCACCACATGTACTTGTTGTCAAATTGGCACTGACTGATGAACACTAAGGTGCTCACACAGTAGTAATATTCTTTGGGGATAGGGGGATTGGGGTTGGGTAAACTCACAACTAATGAACGCAGTGAGCATTGTAGAGGGGGAAAGGGCACGTCTCAAATCATGATTGGGATGTGGTAAAGCCGTAACATGTAACCAAAATGTTTGTACTCCCATGATTTCATGAAATAAAAAAAAATTTAAAAAAGGTTAAATTTTAAATTTATTCTCTGTGATTCGAGATGTAAATATTCTACCATCTTTCAACTGAAAGTATTGTCTTTGGAAATGCAAATTTAGAGTTGCCTAGCAACAATTGTTTAAGGAAACAAAAGAGGTAATCAAAAGATTGATAGACTAAAGAGAGAGAGAGAAATTATTTGCAAAGTGGCAAACAAAAATATTATAAATCTATAAATCTGCTTCTGACTATGTCTTTATGTGTATATGTTTTTATGTGTTAGGTCTTCTCTGATATTTTTGATGACCATTTGACATGTCCGTGAGTTTATGTCTTAGAATCATTGTTGTTGAAACCACAAGGGGATTTTGGTCTAGGTCTAGTTGCTCATCACACAAAGATTCAATTATTGATACAGTAAGGATTGCCAAGGAAGAAAATAATTTTTTAATATGACAGGCACCTATCAGGAAAACAGGAGAAGCTGTCTCAAATCTTTCTCTCTGACTAATGGAGATCATGGGCTTTTTAAGGAGGGGCTGCATGCTTTGGGGCAGGTTGAGGGGGATGGTGAGTAGTGACATCAGAAAGTCTGTCCTGGGGCCTTCAGAATCTCAACTCCTTTGTTTTGTAGAAAATTCATCATTTCTGGGAAACAACTCAAAAAGCCAAGTAATGAGATAAGGTAAAGGATTATAATAAAATACATGGGGTGCTTGAAATTTGGAGCCAGTTACAACTCCCCCTTCTTTTTAGTTTATTCCTTAATCTTAGGGAATCAGGATATCAATCTATCTGGCTTCTTCTTGCTGGAATGGAACACAGTTTGGGGTATGAAGAAGAACAGAAGTATTGGGGTATAGCCAAAACATTTTAGTACATATCATTGAGTTGCCACCCTCTCCCCACAAAGGTAGTAAAGTATACCAAATGAGGTAGCCATCCCTCTCTGGGATCCTGCCTGGGAAATACTGGCCCCATGTCACCCAGATAAAATTGTTATCCAAAATTCCCCCAGTCATTTATGAAAACAGTTTTAGGGAGCTAGTTTAATGGGCAACTTTTGACCTGTTATGGGCTAAACAGTGGGCAATAAGGATTTCCAACAAGCAAATATCCCCCATTGTCCAGCTGTTTAAATAGTCATAGGCCCAAGGGGTTATTTCCCATTGACCCCGCAGACAAAGGGGATGCCAACGATAACTGCTCCTGTTTGCTTGTCCCTCTGGGAGCTAGTGTGTTATCAATTTCCCCTGACTTTGGGGAAACATCATTTGATGACCGGCTATTATACAAATAGGGATTCTCTGCTATCCAATTGGCAGAAGAGGATTAAGGCCAATTGGTTGGACAATTTCTGGGCTGCTCTTTTGGCCATCAAACCTACCATAAACAGTTCTCTGATGTCCCAACAGTGCATGATGGCTAACTCGCTGGGTAGTAAAATGGCTTTTAATAACTCAAGAATTTGTGGTCCACATTTAGTTTTCTTGTTTTGAGAGATAAGGTACCCTTATTTCTTCCAAATAGCTTTATGAGCATATACCACCATAAAGGCATAGTTAGAATCAGTCTAGTTAATGCAATTAATTTATTTTCTGGGCAGATGTTCCAGCGGGTAGGGCTTGTGGCTCAATTACCTATTGGCTGGTAACCACAACATACCCAGCTTTTTTCAGTCTCTGTTCCATATGGCTGCTTCCATTCATATAGAGTTCCTCATCTGGGGCCAGTAGGGGCTGCTAAGTCAAATCTGGGAGGCTAGAATACACTTGGTCAATAATCTAAATGTAATCATAGAATGGGGAAAGAGAGTCCATACGCAGTAAGATGGCTGGATTTAAGGTGTATACCACCTTTATTGTTACATTAAGATTATATCACAAAGTAACTTGATATTTATCCATCTGGCCACTGGCCATTAACCAAAAGCCTCATTTTTGTTCTAGAAGGGGTAATACATAATTCATAGTGTGAACAGTCATCACTTGCCCAAGAGTAAACTTTTCAGCTTCATTTAAATTATCGTAAGTAGCAGCTACCACCCTCAGATAAGTGTGTCATCCTTTTGTTACCACATCCAGTTGCTTAAAAAAATAAACTTCAGGTTGCTTATTATCTCCAAAAGTTTGTGTCTATACCCTGCATCTAATTCCTTGTCTTTCTTGAATGAACAAATCAAAAGTCTTATCTAAATCCAGGGGTCCCAATGTGGATGCAGTCATTAATTTTTTAATAGTCAAGACAGCCTTGTGTCATTCCCTGGTCCAATTAAATGGTTATTTTTTTCTTTTTAAAGCTTTACACAGGGGTTTTGATATTAGCCTGAAGTTAAGAAACTAAATCCAGTAAATCCCAACCATGCCCAAGAATCTTCACAACTGTTTGTGACTAGTAGGTACTGCTATTCAATTTAAAGCCTCTCTCCAATCTGAGAGGAGGTTCCAAGTTCCAAGAGACAATGAAAACTTCATGTATTTGACAGTGGAAATTGAGATCTCAGCTTCTTTCTGAGATGTTTTATATCCGTTGTCTGCTAGTAAATTTAAAACAATTATGGCATGTTGCCTTGATTCAGCTTTAGTCTCCCTGGCTATAAGAATATCATCCACATACTGTAAAATCATCCCCTTACCTAAAACTATTTCCCTGAAATCTTTTTGTAAAAAATTATGTAGAATATTGGTTTTCAATTTTTCTATCAATAGAAGCTGCACTTTTAAAAGTGTACTTAGCACTCTAATATTTAAAAGAGATAAAAGTTTCATAATAATAATTTAAATTTGTTTGAATTACTAGAGTTCCTTTTTTACTACTCAATTTTGATTAAACTTCCGTCACCCTCAGAAATGTCTTAAAATTTAACACTCAAACTTCCGCATACCTGGATTAGCAGAATATTCAATCATACTTTCACTGCCCCAAGGCACTTCTTTAATATAACAAGAATCTTCTAAATATTTACTTTTGCTCAAAAGGCCAGCCCTGTGTCTTTCACTTAACTTTGCAAGCCAGATCAACCTTCACTTTCAAGGCTGGTGGAATCCATAATGGTTATTATTTTTTAGTGCCTTGAAATATGTCAATATCAAAGTTATTTTCCTATATTTAGTATTACAGAGGAAAAGTCTGAGAGCATTCATTCAGACTTTTGTGGGCAATGTGATTTTATTTTTGACAGATGTATATATTTTTAAATTTATCTTTATAATTTAATTTTCATCAACATATTTCTTAATGCAAGCATTTTTAAAAAATTATTTTGCCTAATTGGTTGATATTTTCCATTAGTTCCATTAGCTCTTGTAGTGACTGAAAATTCCTCTCACATTCTGGCAATATGAATCAGTCTTCACTCGCAGTGTCATCATGAGGTGTTCATTTTTTCTTACATCCACATGGATTTATTGGTGAAAATCCATTTAACTCTGAAATATTACCTTATTTATATATGCACTCATTAACCGTGTGTCAAATAACACATTCTTAACTGCATGTAATATTTAAAATGCTAAAGAACTGAAATAGCTCTTTGATAATCTATATTTTTGGAGTATATTAATATATAGGATTCTGAATGCTGGAATACACACATAAAATTTATTTATATTTAAAATACAAAATCAATATATCTTTTAATTAAAAAATGTGTAAACATATAGTGTAATAAATAATTTCAACAAGATAGTACTCTAGGTATAGATCTCAGATTCTATGTTTTTGCAAGGAAAATTGTAACAGGAAAGATTTTGATCATTGTGTCAAGTAAAAAATATTAATATTACCTATGTGTTCCTGACTATTTTCAGGAGTTTCTGAAAATGCCATGTAACTAGAATTTATTACCCTAAAATTTAAAAGTCTTAAGCTTTTTGAATCTTTCGCCACACAGCCTGGTTAACACAACATTGATAATTTCACCTAGACTTGTTTGTAGCAGACAAATACCTAAATACATGAGTTACCTCGTCATTAACAAAATGAAAAGGCAAGCTACTAAATGGGAAAAAATATTGACAATACATATATTTAGCAAAGACTTTTACCCAGAACATATAAACGACACCTACAACTGAATAATAAAAAACATAAACAAACCAATTAAAAAACAGACAAAAATTTGTACACTCTTGACAAAGAAGGTACCTGAATTGCCAATAAGAACATGAAACAATACTCAACATCGTTAGGCAACAGGGAATGTCAATTAAAACCAAAAAATAATAAAGATGATAGCAAGTATTGGTGAGATTGTAGAACAACTTGGAATTCTCATATATTGCTGGTGGGATTGAAAACTGTTATATCCACTTTGGAAAACAATTTGGCAGTTTTTACAAAGTTAAACATACACTTACCATATGGCCCAGTAATTCCACTCCTAGGCATGTACCCAAGAGAAATAAAAACATGTCTGTACAAACACCTGCGCATGAATGGTAATAGCAGCATTACTCACAATGGCCAAAATATGGAAACATGTCAAATGTTCTTCAATGGGCAAATGGATTAACAAACTATGCTCCATCCATACAGTGGAATACTACTCAGCAATAAAAAGAAAATGAACTATCAATTCACACAACCACATGGATAAATCTCAAAGTCATTATAGTGAACCAAACAAGCCAAACACAAATAGCCCATACTGTACGATTTCGTTTGTATGATATTCTGGAAAAGTTAAACCTAATCCTTGGTGACCAAAAGAAAATCTGTCGGTCTTGAACATTGTAAGGCAGGAATAATTGACTGCAAAGGGGCAGGATATAATTTGGAGGGTCATGGAATTATTCCATTATAATATAATACAATCTATTTGGACATTGTTTTGATATTGGTGATGGCTACCTGACTATATATGTTTTCCAAAACTCATCAAACCACACCCTTGAAATGGGTAGATTTTATTTTATATAAATTATACTACAATGAACTTGATATATAAATTATAAGAGAATGTCAGTTTAAAAATAAGAACAATTGCAAGAGATGTATTCTACCAGTGGCACATAGTAAGATAACTAATCTTTATCTGTGGAAAGAAATGAACAAGTGGACTATATTATAGGGGCTCAATCTGTGAAAGAGCACTGACGAATTTTTCTGTTTACATTACCATATCAATCTGTACATTCAAGTCATGCTCTCATATTGTCCTAACAAGCCGTGTCACATGCTCATTCAGCATGAGGTCAGTGTCCAGCACTCCTTCTTACTACCTCAGATCACTAGCTTGGTGTACAGCATCCATTCATCAAGCAGTTTATCTCCAGAATTTCTCACTTGCCTGTGACTGGTTTAGTCACTATACATAGGAAGGACAATAATAACTTTTGCCAATAATGTTTGTATATGAAGTGTACTTCTGAAAAATCATGAGACAGGCTATATTTTCTTTGAGATACTAGAAAATAAAGTGTTAGGTAAATGATCAATTTTAACTTAGGAGAAGTTGCAGATGTGTGTTTCACAACCAAATTAATAAATAAAATGCAGTGAGAGAAAATAAATCTGCTGAAGTAACTAAGTATTTTCATGTTTTTCAACTTTGTTTTTCATTTTTACTAATTACTATTTTGACTCCACACACTAGGCACTTTTTATAGAAAATGGAATCTCTACAAAGTACTTGCTGAATGTTCCAAGAGCCTTCTCACTGCATTTTTTTATATTTCAGTGAAAGCACAAATTGGAGGCTGCTTCTTATACAATATGGAAAGATTATTTTCATGAAATCACTTAGAAAGGTAATAATCTTTTTATTTTTGCTACAATGTGACTTAGAAATATAGAGCTATGGAAAGATTTTAATTTTGTTTCCTTAGAGAGTAGTGGGAGGGATCAGGAGTTGAAAATGTCCCCAGGCTACTTTGAAAAAGGAGTTTATTCTAACTGCTAGAAAGAACTACCTATGCTCCCTAATCAGCACTTTTGCTTCCACAGACGGTCTGGTCCCTTGGTTCAGTTAGCTGTTGAGTTCCTATATGGCACTGATTCATATCAGAGCCCCATTTCATCCTGATTTGTTGGTTGCTAGGAATTTTTTTGCCATAGACAAGCTTCAAGATCTAGAGCCAAACCAAGACAGATCTTTCCGTGCATAGGGGATAAGATTTCCTTATGAAGGAAAATATAACACACACACACACACACACACACACACACACACACACACATACCAACAACTACAACAGCCACCACCACCAATACCCCAGTAACATCTGAAGTTCTGTAACATTCAATCTACATTGCAGGGCTTAAAAATTCATAATCTCACACTCTCCTATCCTGTCTAGGCAAGATTTGTTGGTTTACTTCAGGTATTTTAACATTTTCTGTGTTATGAAAACGTGGCAAAGAACAATGTAAGTATATAAAACATATTACTATTGGTAGATTTTTCACAATGGGAAAGGGACCTCTTGCTATAAAATTGGATCCTTTGATGACCTTCCCTAAAATAGTGAATCTTCCCCAGCATGCTTATAAAGTATCATTTGAACTTCAAAATTAGATTTGCATGAAGTTTTCAGGAACGCAGTATCAAAACACACTGGATTAGATTCTTATTCGAGAAACAAATCATCAAAAACTTAGTGGCTTTGGCCGGGCACGGTGGCTCACGCTTGTAATCCTAGCTCTCTGGGAGGCCGAGGCGGGCGGATTGTTTGAGCTCAGGAGTTCGAGACCAGCCTGAGCAAGAGTGAGACTCCATCTCTACCAAAAATAGAAAGAAATTAATTCGACAGCTAAAAATATATAGAAAAAATTAGCCAGGCATGGTGGCACATGCCTGTAGTCCCAGCTACTCGGGAGGCTGAGGCAGTAGGATCGCTTGAGCCCAGGAGTTTGAGGTTGCTGTGAGCTAGGCTGACGCCACAGCACTCACTCTAGCCAGGGCAACAAAGTTAGACTCTGTCTCAAAAAAAAAAAAAACTTAGTGGCTTACAACATACAAATTTATTATCTTACCATTCTGGAGGACAGAAGTCTGAAATGGATCTCACTGGGCTAAAATCAAATTGTTAATAAGGCTGAGTTTCTTCTGGAGACTCTAAGGGAGAATCCAGTTCCTTGCCTTATCATGTTTCTAAAAACCACATACATTTTTTGTCTCATGGCCTCTTCTTCCATCTTCAAAGCTAGCAGCAGCATAGCACCTTCAAATTTCTCCTCTGCATAGTGCTCCTTGGTATACATATACCACATTTTATTAATCCACTCATGTATTGATGGACATTTGGGTTGTTTCCACAACTTTGCGATTGTGAATTGTGCTGCTATAAACATTCGGGTGCAGGAGTCTTTTTTATAGAGTGCCATTTGTTCTTTTGGATAGATGCCCAGTAATGGGATTGCTGGATCGAATGGTACTTCTACTTGTATCTCTTTAAGGTATCTCCATATTGCTTTCCACAGAGGTTGCACTAATTTGCAGTCCCACCAACAGTGCATGAGTGTTCCTATCTCTCCGCATCCACGCCAACATTTATTGTTTTGG
>CAUYSK010011469.1:0-24310 GCA_963575035.1 Avahi laniger | reverse complement strand
GAAGGCCGTGCTCGTCATACTCACACAGGGACCCTGGCCGATGAGCAGCTGTCATCTCAATCACTGTCATCATTGTGCCTGTAGGAAAGCCAGAGCTCTGGAGGGTGTGGTGCCGGCGGTTAAATACTCCAGCCTGGGGGGCCGGGTGCAGTGGCTCATGCCTGTAACCCTAGCACTCTGGGAGGCCAAGACAGGAGGATCGTTTGAGCTCAGGAGCTCGAGACCAGCCTGAGCAAGAGCGAGACCCCGTCTCTACTAAAAAAATAGAAAGATATTAGCTGGACAACTAAAAATATATAGAAAAATTTAGCCAGGCATGGTGGCGCATGCCTGTAGTCCCAGCTACTTGGGAGGCTGAGGCAGGAGGATCGCTTGAGCCCAGGAGTTTGAGTTTGCTGTGAGCTAGGCTGATGCCACTGCACTCTAGCCTGGGCAACAGTGAGACTCTGTCTCAAAAAAAAGAAACAAAAAAACCCCTCCGGCCTGGAAGTGATAGCGGTAATTTCTGCTCACAGCTCATTGGCCAGAACCAGTCACATGGCTTTATTCAACAACTAGGAGGCGGGGCAAACCTACCATGTGCCCAGCAAGCAGGCAGAGACCCAGAAATATTTGGCAAACAGGGCAAATGACTAGCTCAGTTCAACTTTATTTCTTTAAAATACACAGAAAAGAATAATAGAAAAGTAGAATGGAAAAAATAGGATGTATGGTACATTTAAATTTTTTTAATTTAAACATTAGGGTACATTTTCAATTTTTTAAAATTATGGTTGAAACACAATAAATATCTGTGGAATGTTGAAAATTCTTTCCGAAAAGGGATCATAGCTATAATGAACATGTCTTTTTTGCTTTACCCCAAAGCACTTGCCTGTTGGTATCTCATTTAGAGTGTTATGGGCCCCTTCAGGCATGAAGACACTGGCCTAAGGGAGGTCAGTCACCTGCCCACATCACCCAATCAAGTGGCAGAGATGGGATTTGGGAACAAGTACGATAACTAAAATGGGACTCTCTCTTCAAACCCCTATTTCTTCTCTTTTATTCATCATCCTCAAATCTTAAATTTGCCATTGTTTACTTCTTTTGATAACGCTAACATTTAACATATGCTGAATTTAGTACCATTATTGCCATTTTGTAGCCAGGGAAAACGAGGCTCAAATAGGTGAGCTGACTTGCCAAGGTTACGTAGTCCTCAAGAGGCAGAACTTGGATTCAAATGCAGGTCTGTGAGAATCAAAGCCACAACTGCAATGGCCTTCTGCCACTCTGGCTTATGGATCTGGTTCTAGAAAGAACTTGAATGACATACGGGATAAGTTCTGAGGGAACTTCCCGTGATGGTTGGTCCAGGTGGTCTTCACCCAGCAACTCCTGCCTGATGCCTTGGGTGCTGCTTACCTAGAGGGGCAGATACTTTGAGACTCTGCCTAGAATCTGGACCCTCGACTCATGGACATTAAAAAAACGGACACGCACACAAACAAAAACTCCTTGATGTGAGCAAGTAGAATCAGGTGACTAAATTATGTCCGGGTCGCATCTTAAAGAGACTGTTTTATTTCTAGCTTTATGAGGCTTGATGTAAGCTTTCGGACATGTAGTTTTATGAGATTCAAAGGTATTTATTTTACATGCCCTTTAAAAAGTGCCAGTACCATAAATAATAATAGCTAACATTTAGTTCCTGCGATACGCCGGGTACTCTGCTGAGACATTAGCATGGATCATCTCGCCGCATCCTCACAGTGTTGGCCAGGTGAGCGTGACCCAGGCCCGGGAACCTGCATGCCTGCCCATGCTGCTCCTCCTCGAACTGTAAGTTACTCACATGCTCCGATCCTTAGATCGCACGACTGTAACACTCCACCATGGAGCTGGATGGTCTCAAAACTGCCGGTAAGGGGGGCTCCTCTGAGTAGTGCTTCGCACAGTAGGACTTCACAAACAGCCACTATCATTATCATCCAGACAGGGACCATATCTTCTGAGATGAAAATCGGTGTGTGCAGTCCGACAAATGAGAGTTCTCGTAGGGACCATGGACAGAGCATTTGAAATCGGAGCCTCCCTGGAAATTTCGAGTTACAAGTTTCGAGTTGGATTGCTATCTTGAGCTTGCCGATAGGAAATCAGGCAGTGCTGATTCTTTTTGCCTTTTGTGACACTGGTTCACATTGATTGAGTGCTATGTGCCAGACACTGAGCTAAGACATGCACAGAATTTAGCTCCTTGGTCCTCACAACCACTCTACGTGGTGGGTGCTACGATCGTCTCTGTTTCACAGATGAGGAAACTGAGGCATCCCAAAGTGAGCAATTGCCCAACATCTCACTGCTGGTAGGTGACTGAGTCCAGACTCAGAGCTGGTACTCTGACTCCAGGGTGCTTATTCTTACCATTCTGATTTTCCCTCCCCAGCATTCTGAGGACTTGGCTTTGGGAGTAGATCTAGACCACGTCCCACCCAGGCCCTGCTCACTTGATGGGTGAGTGTAATATTTGCTTCAGGCTCTTTATAATCAGTTATCTCATTTAATTCTCATATCATCTTTCTGAGGTGTTACTATTATCTGTCCCCATTTGACAGATGGAGAAACCGAGGCTCACAGAGGTCAAACAAGTTTCCCAAGATCAACAAGCCAGAGGGTGGCAAAGCCCGGATTCAGACCCAGGCCTTTCTAACCTCAAAGCTTTCGCTCTAAGCCAGGGTTTCTCACCCTTTGCACTGTTGATATTTGGGACTAGATCATTCTTTGTTGTGGGGGACTGTGCCATGTATTGTTGGATGCTTAGTAGCATCTCTGACCTCTGCCCACAAGATGCCAGTGTCACTCCTCCCCCAGTTGTGACAACCCAGATTATCTCTAGACATTGCCAAATGTTCCCTGAGGGCAAAATGTCCCCCGTTGAGAATGGCTGCTGTAACCACTGAGCCTCCAGTGCTAGGACCCGTGACAAAAGCCCAGCTGATGGGAGACTCAGGCAAGAAGGGTTAAAAGGAGACTTTCATGCTCTTCTTTCAAGAGTGTGGGGGATGCGTTCTGGGCTCTGTGGCCCTGAAATTGGCCCCCACTGCACAGCGAGGTATTGACTGGGTCCTGCAGCCTGCTGGGGTGAGCCTGGTGTGCTGCCGCGGGGGCAGGCCCCCACAGTCGTCAGTGTCTGGTGGCCATTGAGGAAGCTGCCTGATGGTCACCACTCGGCTGGAGCTCCATGGCTAGTCTTTGATTCTAAATGGGACTAATGACCATCTGAGGTTCAGATTCCTCACCAACTGCCCAGCCTCCTTCTCAGTGCAGGAGCTGACAGGGAGTCCCTTACAGCCTGCCCACCGCTCCCACCTCACCTAACACCCCCACCCCAGCCCGCAGGCACGTTAGAGGCCTGGGAGATGCCTCCCTCTCCATCACTGCCCAATTTCAGGGCATCACCCAATCCGATCAATTTCAGCTTCTGAATATGGTTTGGATCCTGTGGTGCTATCCATCCCCTACTCTCCCAGTCCAAGCCAGCACAGACGTTTGCAATATCCTCTAAAAGGTACTCACGTTATTCACTCCTGCCTTGCTTTCTGTTTTCCACACTGTAGCTAGAGCAGCCTTTGAAAATGTTAATCTGAATTCACTCACCCACCTCCTCCCCCAATTCCCACTCCTGTCCTAAACCATTCAGTGTTGCTTCTTGTCTTTTCCAGTCACTCTGTCTACTCCAGACACATTAACTTCTTCTATTCTCAAAAACACCATGTTCCCTCTACCCCAGGGCCTTTGCATATGCCCTCAGCCTGGGCTTTCTCACTATCCCTCTTTGCCTAGATAGTTCCACTCATCCTTAGGGGAAGTCTTCCCTGGGCCACTCAATTCAAGCCTGGGTCCAGGTCCGCTGTTATATGTTCTTATAGCAGTGTTTCTCTCTCCTTCCTGGCTCTTATTTCACATGTTTATTTGGGGGTTATTTTTTTAAACTCGTCTTCCCCATGAGGCTGTAATCTCCATGATGGGAACAATGTATCTACTTTTGTTCACCATTAATATCCGTACAGCCTAGCATATTGCCTGGAAAAAAATATATATATATAGCAGGTGCTTTATATGTGCTTATTGAATGACTGAATGAGCTCATATAATCCTTCCAAAAAGCCCATGGAGATCGTGCCTGAGGCTGGTGCTCTTTCCCTGCTCTGATTTCCTGTAGCACTTATCCTAATAGCACCACAAAACGGAGAGCAACAGGCTCTGAAAAACATAGAGGGCTCTGCACCTTGGCCATCTGGGCTCAAATCTCCCTTCTGCCGCTTCCCAGCGGTGTGACATGGGGTAAATTCCTTAACATCTCTGTACTTAATAGTACCTGTCTTATGGAGTAGTTGCAAGGATAAAATAAATTAGCTTCTATAACATGGTTTCAGAAGGGCCTGCCACATGGTTAACTACCCACTAATCTTAGTAGTTATTAATATTATTAACAGAGCATAGATTCTGAAATTAGATGAGCCTGGTTTTCTCTCATATTTGCAAATTATTCCCTGGCTTTGGACAAGTCATATCACACCTGTGAGCCTCAGTTTCCCTGCCTGTTGAACTGGAATCTCAAGACCTACCTCAGAGAGAGCTGTCGTGAGGGTCGGAGAGAATGTGGGTGAAGCTGCACCTGGTGCCTGGTGGTTCCCTTCCTGATGGGCCAAATCTGACTGTGTTAACTTTTAGACGCGTAGCCCCATGAAGGCAGACTCCGTGTCTGCATCAGGGCTGTATCCCCA
Source organism: Avahi laniger (assembly GCA_963575035.1). Taxonomy (NCBI): domain Eukaryota; kingdom Metazoa; phylum Chordata; class Mammalia; order Primates; family Indriidae; genus Avahi; species Avahi laniger. The sequence goes on along the minus strand of CAUYSK010011469.1, from coordinate 19,541 downwards.
GCCCCTCTGCACCAGCGTGTAGCAGGTGGTCAGTAAAAGGTTCTTTACTGGATGAATGAATCAATAAGAACAGGGGACCATGCTTCACCCACCTTGGTGTCCAATCCAAGACTAGTGCGATACCTAGCACCTTATTGGAATAAATGTTTGTTGACAGAATGAATAGATTTTTAGAAATAGCTGTTTGTTTCTGTTTCCAGTTCCACTTGAATTTCTGAATTAAACTGAGAAAGGTACAGTGATGGTTAATTTTATGTGTCAGCTTGACTGGGTTAAGGCATGCTCAGATAGCTGGCAACGATACTTCTGATCTGTCTGTGAGGGCATTTCCACGATTAGCATTTGAATCAGTAGACCCAGCAAAGGAGATCTGCCCTTCCCAACGTAGGTGGGCATCGTCTAATCCACCGATGGCCTAAGCAGAACAACAGGCAGATGAGCAGCAAATTCACACTCTGTGTTTGAACTGGGACAGACATCGTCTGCCTTCGGGCACCAGCGCTCCTGGTTCTTGGGCCTTCTGGCTTAGTCTGGAATTATAGCACCAGCTTTCTGGGTGTCCAGCTTGCAGACGGCAGACTGGGGGACTTTTCAGCCTCCGTAACCACATGAGTCAATCCCTTATGATAAATCTCTTTCTATGCATCTGTACATCTCCTGTTGTTTCTGTTTTTCTGGGGAACCCTGACGAATACAGATACTTATTAACTTGTCCCAAATTTCTCTAAGCCTTAGTATTCTTTTTTTCTTTTACATTTTTTCATTTTTTCAACTGATAAATAATAGATGTACGTAGTTTTGGGGTACATGTGATTATTTAATACATTCATATAATTTGTAAAGATCAAATCAGTATGCCTGGGATATCCATCACCTTAAATATTCATCTTTATGCTAGAAACATTCAAATTATTCTTTTCTAGCTATTTTGAAATATATAATTGATTATTGTAAACTACACTCACCCTATTGATCTAACCACCTTAGTATTCATATCTGAAAAATGGAGTTATTTATAATATCTACCACATAAGAGTGTTCTGAAAAGTAAATGAGGCAATATGCATTTTTTTTTATTTCAGCATATTATGGGGTTACAGATGTTTAGGTTACATATGTTGCCCTTGCCCCTCCCCCTGCCAAGTCCGAGCTTCAAGTGAGTCCATCCCCCAATGGTGTGCATCGCACTCTTTGTGTATGCATATACCCATCCCCTCCTCCCCTCTCCCCCTTGCCCAACATCCAATGAATGTTGTCTTTTATGTGCACTTATGTGTTGATCAGTTAATACCAATTTGATGGTGAGTACATGTGGTGCTTGTTTTTCCATTCTTGGGATACTTCACTTAGTAGAATGTGAAGAACTGCCTTTATTTTTCCTATAAATCAAGTCTGCTGGTGATGAACTCTCTCAGCTTTTGTTTGTCTTGAAATGTCTTTATCTCTACTTCATTTCTGAAAGATACCTTTGATGGTTTAGAATTCTTGGTGGCTTTTTTGTCCTTTTAGCACTTTGAGTATACTGTTCCTCTGTCTCCTGTCTTGTAAGGTTTCTATTGGGATTTCCATGAATACCCTAATGGAGATTCCCTTGTATATAATAATTCTTCTTTCTCTTGTTCTTTTGAAGATTCTGTCTTTGACTTTTTATGATTTGATTATAATGTGTCTCAGAGTATTCATTTTTGGATTAATCTTGCTTGATATCCTTCGGGTTTCATGCATATAGATGTCTGTAACCCTCCCAAGATTTGGGAAATTTTCAGCCAGTATTTCTGCAAGTAAGCTTGTTTATCCTTTCTCTGTCAATTCTCCTTCTGGTGATCCTATAATTCACATATTATATGTTTGATGGTATTTCCTAGGTCCCTTATGCTTTCTTCTTCTTATTTTAAATTTTTTTCTTCTTTATTCTTCTAACTGACTAATTTTAAATGATTTATCTTTGAGTTCTTTAATTTTTTCTTCTGCATAATCGAGTCTGGTGCTGAAGCTCTCTCTTGTCTTTTCCAGCGCTGTCATTATATTCTTCAGCTCCTGGAGTCTGTTTTGTTCTTTTTTATGGTTTCCACTTCTTTTTTAAGCTTCTAATTTTCATCATGCCTTGTTTTTCCTAATTTTATTTAGTTGTCTTTCTTTGTTTTCTTGAATCTCATTAAGTATCTTTAAGATAATTATTTTAAAATCTTTTTCAGGCAATTTGTATATCTTCATTTTGGGGGATTAGTTACTGGAGCTTTATTAATTTCCTTTGCTGGTGTCACATTTTTTGATTCTTTCTTATCTGTGCTTCTGTGCACTGGTATCTATACATTTGAGGAGCAAACAACTCTCCCAACCATTATAGACTGTTTTTAGCAGTCTGTATATCTGTGTAAGCCATTCTCCTTTTGGGCCCCTGGAGTAATGGCATTGTCTCTGGGATCAAGTCTGAATAGGGTTGCAGCTGGATTATGGGGCTGCTGCTGTGTTCACAGTGAGGTCTATGGTTGGTGGCCCTATTACCAGGGGATCTAACAAGTTTGGATTCTCTCTAGTCCTTGGGTAGACTGGTTCTCACCAAGGCCTTGGTTTGTAGGGCTGGTGCTGGCATGAGGGTTTGCTTCAAGGTTCACAAGCATGTCCTTTACCACATGTGTGGTCTAATGTGGTTCCTCTGGGTTCCTGTGAGGACTCCTCCTGGATCTCTGGGTGGGTCCTTGGGCAGACAGTACTGCCCAAGTATGTGTCTGAGAGGGGCTGAAACTGAGTCACAGGGCTGCTTTAGGGTCTAACTCTGAGACCAAAGTCTTCATATTTTTCTCTGTGGTTACAGACATACATGTCTACTGGCAGGTTCTTAAGTGGGTAGACTTGCTCTCAAATCGCAGTTGAGAGGGGATGGAGTTGATTTATAGGGCTGTTTCAAGATCCACAGTGGAACCAATGCTAGCAAATCAGCCTGCAGGGGCAGTAACAGACATGCCTATCTCCAGGTTTCTGGGAGGGCAGAAGTACTCTCAGATTACAGCTGAGAGTCTGGAGCTGAGATCCAGGGCCATTTCAGGATTCACTGTGGGACAAAGGTTGGCAAGCTTGCAGGGACTCAGACGGGAAGGCTTGTTTCCCAGTAGGTTCATGGCTGGGAAGAACTGTTTTACAATGACAGCTAAGAAGGGCTGGGACTAAGATCTAGGGATCTGCTGTGGGACAGTCTGGCAAGCTAACAAAATGAGTCTCCCAGCAATTCCCTTTGAGGGCAGGATTGCTCCTAGACCACAGTAGAGAGGGGCTTGAGCTGAGATTCAGAGCCTATTTGGGATCTGCTGTGGAACAAGACCAGCAAGCCTGTCACAGTGGCAGATTCAGGCAATTTTAAATCATGTGGCTATTTGGACTTTTGGCTTTGTCAGAATTCTTATTATATTTGAAAACTAATCTATAACGTACCTATTACATTTCATTAAGTATAATTATACTGCACGAGTACAAAGGAAATTAAATTTACATGATCTCCTAACCCCCAGAAGTTATTGTTATGTGTATATGACAGGCAGCAATGATGTTGCAATGAAAGGATATAGGAACATAAACTGATTTTGAAATGAGTACTGCCAATGACTATGTTTTGGTTTCGTGTTTCTAAAGTGTATTCTTTATAAATAACTTGTTTGAATAACCTTTGTAGTATCTTTTTTTTAACCTTATTGTTTAGTGTTGCTCATAAGTTGATATTGCAACTTTATATTATAGGGGGCAGGAATAATCATGTGACCACATTATGTTCCTCTAGTGTATATCTAGGCTTTAAAATCGTCATCATGTAAAATTTCCCAAACAAAAGGCCACTGTATAATGCTTTCGTAAATGCTTATTCAGCATAAAAAGATAGCCTTAAATGCTGACAACAACAGAATAATTTCAGCGCTGTCATGAAGCATAAATTTTAAACAATTGAATTTAAAATGCATTTGTGCTATTTTAACCTGAAGTACAGTGCCATAAGGGAATTCTATCAAAATGAGCTCACACAAAAGATATTTTAGAACAGTTTTTTTTTTGTTTCCAAAATCATTAGGGTTACTATACAATGATAATTCTTTTATGAAACTCTGTAAACATAACTATTATCCAGTTTTGCCATACAGGATAAATAAAAGGTTTATTTAAGTTTTTAAATATTAATATGTATCATTTTTAGTGAAGGTCTGAATACAAAACATTATTACTATGAAACTGTGCAGATTAATATTAAAAGATGTCATGATATACTCATTCATTATTTATAAAGTTACATATTATCAATATATCATTGTGGCCCTTTATTGCTCGATGATAGTTTCCTTTATTGCTTGCAGTTCTACACCTTGTCTTTCATTTCTGTAATTCTCACGTTTGTGTTCCCTTAGTTAATTCTACAAACCTAATGGAAAATAATGCAAATTTACTTAAATATTCTTTATGAAGAAAACTCCACACCTTTATGCAGAAATCTCTTCTAGTAAAAAAACGGGTTCTTAGAAATCTCCCTTGTTCTGAAACTTATTTTATGTGCCCAAGTGGTGATGTATGTATTTATTTATAGTAATCATCTATTTTTTCAAAGGTGATAATTGTAAGGAATTAACAAGAAGCTTAGTGTTCTGTAATATTTTATATTATGATCAATATTGATGATTTTTTAAACATCTTTATTAAAATATTCATATATCATTAAAATTTATCATTTTGAAGTATACAATTCAAAGGATTTTAGTGTCTTCATAGAATCACGCAGTCATAATTATAATCTCATTTTAAAACATTTTCATCACCCCCTTCCAATAAACCCATACTCATTAGAAGTTACTCCCCTTACTCCTTTGTCCCTGCTCTACCCTTGAAAGCTCTGGGAAATTGATAATTTACTTTCTGTTTCTATAGATTTTTTTATTTTGGAAATTTCATAGAAATGAAATCATACAATATGTGACCTTTTGTGACTTTTATCATGTATAATAATATTGTAAAGGTTCGTCCATGTCTTTTTTAATTTCAGCATATTATGGGGGTACAAATATTTAGGTTACATATATTCCCTTTGCCCTGCCTGAGTGAGAGCTTCAAGTGTGTGCATCCCCCAGAGGGTGTGCACTGCACCCATTATGTGTGAATATACCTGTTCCCCCCCCACCTGCCTGACACCAGATGAATGTTACTACTATATGTGCACATAAGAGTTGATCAGTTAATACCAATATGAGGTGAGTACACGTGGTCCTTATTTTTCCATTTTTCCATTCTTGTGATATTTTACTTAATAGAATGGGCTCCAGTTCTATCCAGTATAATACAAGAGGTGCTAGATCACCATTGTTTTTTGTGGCTGCATAGTACTCCATGGTATACATATACCACATTTTATTAATCCACTCATGTATTAATGGGCACTTGGGTTGTTCCACCACATCTTTGCAATTGTGAATTGTGCTGCTATAAACATTCTAGTGCAGATGTCTTTTTTATAGAATGCTTTTTTTCCCTTTAGGTAGATGCCCTGGATCAAATGGTAGTTCTACTTTTAGCTCTTTGAAGTATCTCCATATTACTTTCCATGGGATTGTACCAGGTTGCAATCCCACCAGCAGTGTATGAGTGTTCCTGTCTCTCCGCATCCATGCCAACATTTATTGTTTTGGGACTTTTTGATAAAAGCCATTCTCACTGGAGCTAAGTGATATCTCATTGTGATTTTGATTTGCATTTCCCTGATGATTACAGATGCTGAGCATTTTTTCATGTTTGTTGGACGTCAGTCTGTCTTCTTTTGAAAAGTTTCTGTTCATGTCCTTTGCCTACTTTTTAATGGGGTTGTTTGATTTTTTTCTTGCTGATTTTCTCGAGTTCTATATAGATTTTAGTTATCAGCCCTTAATCAGATGTGTAGCAGGTGAATATTTTCTCCCATTCTGTAGGTTGTCTATTTACTCTCGTGATAGTCTCCTTGGCTGTACAGAAGCTTTTTAATTTGATCAGGTCCCATTTATTTATTTTTATTGTTGCTGTGATTGCCTTTGGGGTCTTCTTTATAAATTATTTCCCTCTGCCAATGTCTATAAGAGTTTTCCCAACATTTTCTTCTAGAATTCTTAAAGTTTCTTGTGTTAGGTTTAAGTCTGTTATCCACCGTGTGTTGATTTTTGTGAGAGGTGAGAGGTGCAGATCCTGTTTCAGTCTTCTACATGTGGCTATCCAATTTTCCTGGCATCATATATTGAAAAAGGGTTATTTTCCCTGTTGTATCTTTTTGTCTGCTTTGTCTAAGATTAGATAACTATACGAGGATGGTTTTATATCTGGGTTCTCAGTTCTGTTGTATTGGTCTGTGTCTCTGTTCTTGTGCCAGTACCATGCTGTTTTAGTTACTATAGCCTTGTGGTATAGCATGAAGTCTGGTAAATTGATGCCTCCCGGTTTGTTCTTTATGCTTAAGATTGCTTTTGCTATATGGGGGTCTTCTCTGGTTCCATATAAAGTGTTGAATTATTTTTTTTATTCTGTACAAAGACTTCATTTTTTTATTGTCAGGTAATTTTGGATCTGTCATATTTTGTTCGTTCATCATCTGATAGACATATGGGCTGTTGCCATTATTTGGCTCCTATGAATAATGCTGCTATGGACATTCATTTACAATTTTAGTATAGATATGTTTTTATTTCTCTTGGGAAATTCATCCCTGGGATGAATTCTACTTGTTCAGTGTGAATGATCCTTTTAATGTTATACTGAATTTTGTTTGCTAATATTTTGTTGAGGGTTTTGCATTTATTTTCGTAAGGGATATTTGCCTGTCATTTTCTTTTGTTATAGTATCTTTCTCTGGCTTTGATAACAGGGTAATGTTGGCCTTGTAAAATGAGTTTGGAAGTATTCCCTCTTCTTCAATTTTCTGTAAGAGTTTGAGAAGGAATGATATTAGTTCTTTTTAAAATGTTTGGTAGAATTCTGCCATGAAGCCATCTGGTTCTGGGATTTTATATTGATGGGAGGTTTTTGAATACAGATTCAATCTTCTTATTTGTTATTGGTTTGTTTAGATTTTCTATTTCTTCTTGATTCAGTTTTGGTAAGTTGTATGTTTCTAGGAATTTATCTGTTTCTTCTAGGTTATCCAACTTGTGCACACATAATTGTTCATTGTAATCTCTTATCATCCTTTGTATTTCTGTTGTATTAGTCTTTTATTTCTGATTTTATTCATTGATCATTTCTGTTGTCTTTCTGGTCTCTATTTTATTTATTTACACTCTGACTTTTACTATTTTTTTCTCGACAGGTAAAGACTTCTGTCACTTTGTTAATTTTTTTCTGTGTTTTGGTTTGTTTGTTTCATTCGTTCTCTCTTGCTGTTTTCTCTTGTGATTTGATGATCTTTTTGTAGTTGTGTGCTTTGATTCCTTTTTGTTTATCTTTTGTGTATTTACTAGAGGTCTTTTCTTTGTGGTTATCATGGAGTTTATATGAAACATCTTATAACAGTCTATTTTAAGCTGATAATGAGCCAGCATTGATTATATACAAAAACTTTATACTTTACCTTCTCTTCCCCATACGTTTTATGTTATTGATGTCAAAGTTTACATCTTTTATGTGTCTTGTGTCCTGGTACATGTGTCTGTTGTAGCCTGTCTGAAGCCTTGGTCCTTAGGGGTGACCTGGTGTTTGAGCAGGCCTTCAGTTTTCATCTACAGGAGCAGGTCTGGCACTGGGATGGGCTGGCACCTGGGGCCATAGGGACAGGCCTGGATCCTAAGCCCACATAGGTTGGCCTGGCATTGGATGGTCCTGGAGCCTGAGTTGGCAGTTAGCTGGCCATGATCCTGGTGCTAGTTTGGCACTGGGTTGGTCTGTAGCCTGTATCTATGTGGGTAAGTTTGGAGCCTAGGGCCATGAGGTAGGGTTCATAGGTGCCACCCTAACACTGGGGAGGGCTTGGATGCTTGGTTTGTGGGTACCAGCCTGAAGTCTGGAGCTGTAGGGTCTAGCCTGGCCCAGGGCAAGCTAGGAGGCTGGCACCATGGAGACTGGCCTGGAGCCTGGGGTTGCTGGGGCTGACCTGTTGTTGGAGTGGGCTTGAAGCCTCAAACTGTGGAGGCTGGTCTAGAGCCTAGGGACACAGAGGTGGGTCCTGGGGCCAGTCTGGAGCTTGGGGTGGGCCTGGAGTCTGCTTGATCAGGTGCTAGCCTAGAGCTTGTGGTTCCTAGGGATGGCTTGGCCCTGGGGCAGGTTTGGAGCCTGGGTCTGTAGGGGGAGGCCTGGTGCTGGGGTCCACTGGAAAGTTAGGTTCTCACTTCACTCTTCTTTACCTACTTTGGGGTATGTCTCTCAGTGCTGTGCTGCCTGAGGTTAGGAGAGGGGTGCTATTGATAATATTAAACTGGCTTTCCTACATTCTTCCATGTATTTTTCCATATTTCTATGCTATAACCACATGCTATAATGTCTAACCTGGATTACTTAGCTCTTATAAAAATATTTTCATGTGAGGATAGGTTTTCAAATTGATGTTTCTGTAAGGGGATGAATGCTGGAAAGTTCTATTCTACCATCTTGCTAACATCACTCCTCTAGAGGGTATTTTTTTTCTTTTTTTAAATCCAGATGTATGGTATTTTGGTGAAATTTTATTTGTTATTAACTTTTGATTTAATTATATTGTGGTTGGGGCTCATTGTATGATACTATTTTTTGGAATTTGTTGTAGCTATCTTCATTTGCTAATGAAAATTTAAATGTTATAAATTATTTATGTATGTTGGAGTTTAAAAACCGGGAATTGATGAACACAAAGTTTAGGCTCTTGGCTACTTCTAGTGGGCCGGGGGGGCACAATGAAATAGGTTAAGGGAGCAGCACACAGATTGCTACAAGTGGTAGTAATGGAATTCTAGTCCTTAAATTAGTTGGTTTTCTTATCCTGTTTTATATATTAGTAACAAGTTCTTAAACAGGAACTATATATGCAATTTAATATCACCGCCCAAATCTCTTGCCTTCATAAAAATAATAAGTAATATTTGCTTTGTTTTTTCTAGGTTCTTTTTTTACTAATATATGTGTAACTGATATGATGTAGAAGCCAGACTAATAGGGTATAATGAAAATACAATATTTTTCTCTGTCATTGTCCCTTTAAAATGTATTCAGTGGAGGTTGGGGGCCGTGGCTCATGCCTGTAATCTTAGCATGATTGCAGGTGTGTCCGGAAGGCCAAGGCAGGAGGATTGCTTATGCTCAGGAGTTCAAGACCAGCCTGAACAAGAGCAAGACCCCATCTCTCCTATAAATATAAAAATTAGCCAGGCATTGTGGCACGTACCTGTAGTCCCTCCTATTCAGGAGGCTGAGGTAAGAGGATTGCTTGAGCCCAGGAGTTGGAGGTTATAGTGAGCTGTGATGATGCCACTGCATTCTACTCAGGGCAACAGAGCAACATTGTGTCTCAAAAAAAAAAAAAAAAGAAAAGAAAAAAGAAAAAAAAAGAAAAGAAAAAAAGAAAGAAAGAAAGAAAAAGAGAAAAAAATGTATTTAGTCGAATAAGTTTTTTCACTGACCTTGTATGAAATCCCAGAATCCCAGATTCACTCTTAGTTAATATAAGGAACTTTGAAGATTTAATGTGCAAACACGTGCTTACATAAATAATTAAAATTATCTAGATCAAATAAAAATCAGAACTCTGAATGTGCTTTGAAGCCACATTTTCTCTTTGCCTCTGTTCTGGATGCTCTCTCTATATTTAGGATTTTCCTCCTTTTCTGGCTTGGTAATGTTTTTGATCTTTCTATGGAGAGAAAAAAATTATGTGTGAGGGATAGTTGTCATCTGTGGTTGAGGTCCATGATGTGAGAGATGCACAACTGCTGATCCATTCTCACATAGGTGTCTTTTGGGGTTTTTTTGAAGCTTGGCCTATCCAGGTGCAATTCTCTTGATGAAAGTGACACATATTTCTTTTCCTGTACTGGCAACTTTTATTCTGCTTTTTAGTTGGAGTCCCCTGATGCTTTCATGCAGTCCTCTTGGTCAGATTTTTAAGCAGTTCCAGGTCAGCTAGAGGAAACCTATATTATTTTCTTTGACTTTAGTGTAAATGCTGACAGTTTCGAAAAGTGGCCCTTTCCATTTGTCCTGCCACCTCAGTTAAATAGCCACAGCTATTCACAGATGAATATTTGTGTCACATCTAATATACCACCTAGATTTTAGGGAACCCACCTCAAGCTCTTCAAAGAGCTCATGTGATGTCTCGTTAGGCTTGAGTAAGAGGACAGGCAGACATTCCCTTGGGAAGTAGAAGACTGGATTAATAACATTGAAATTTTTTTTTTTCTGATAATCCTCACCAAATCCTCTCAGCTTTCACTCTTTTTGATTCTTTTATTGACTCTCTCTGGTCCAAAGATTTCTTTGAAAATGTTCATATTGGTCTTGTACTTAACTTTGGTATATAAAATCTATTTTATTTTGGAGACTCGATAAAAATAGCAATATGATTATCTGGTTACATTTGTTTGCATTTGGTACTTCATTAGCATGCGTACTAGAATTACTATTGATATTTTAAGAGAAAGTAATAATAAAAAAGTTGACCATTGGGGAATTTTGGTTCATTACCTTGATTTTATGTGTGTTTGAATCAGGAAAAGATCATATTATTTCATTTTTGTTAATAGAATGGTTTAACTAGCTGTTTGTGTGAAAGAACATCAATAGTTCTCACTAAAGTTTTTTTAAAGGGTTAATGACACAATCAGCCTTGTTTTTTTAGAATATGTAATTGGATTAGAGAATAAATTATAACCTAGAAATACTGAAAGTAAAAAGGTATCTGATCTGCGATTGTTTTGGTGTCAGTAAGAGAAAATGGACTTCAAGATACCCCCAAAGACTTTATAGAATTTCACAAAATTTCAAATAAGTGAATTTACTTCCCTTCAATTAAAACTAACTTATAATATGTGGTAACCTTTAAGCTTTTGGATGGCATGAGGAAATAAGAGGACATAAGCATAAGGTAATAATAATAATACCTTCCCTGAAATGCAATGTGCATGTTTGTGATGTAGAATATTCAATAGCATTTTGGTTTTTACTTACAGCTTGTACATGCAGTGGCCATGCAAATATTTGCCATCTGCACACAGGAAAATGTTTTTGCACAACTAAAGGAATAAAAGGTGATCAATGCCAATTGTAAGTAAAAATGATTTTTTAGAAATTTTATGGGTTGAATTTATGCTGTAGAACTAATTTTTATAGGTTTTGCTTTTTAAGTTTAGTGTTTTGCTAGTTAAGCATCCAATTTTACTTGTATCTTTTGAATTCTCTTCAAAAATTAAACCTTTTAAAATGACAATTTTGTGGAAGCTTTAAAACCCAGCCCACAGAACATATTTTTTTTTTGTATTGGTAAAAAAGGGAAGCATTCTTATTTTTTCTGGAAAACACATCTTAATCTTATGTATCAATTGTTATCTTAATCTTATGTATCATTGTTATCTTTATAATTTTCCTTTGTATCATACCAAGTCTAATATCTCTATGCCCTTATTTCTTTTCAGTCTTTTATCATTAATTCTGATAACTGTAGTCCTTTGATCCTTTCTGCTGGTTTCTTGTATTAATCTTCCTCTTTTTTCTGTTATTTCAGTGTATGGAAACCTATTATTGTTACTCTGCTCTCAGTGCTTTTATGAGTGATTTTTGTCTTTTTATCATTGAGTTTTTATTTTCAAAATTTATTTCCCCTCAGAAAATTCACTTTGAAAAGCAATGTTTCTGGCTATTCAAATTTTTTTCCTTTTTCCTATCCATGTACATCATATTATTAAAATCAAATTTGATTGTTTTGATTATGTATGTGCAAATACATGTTTATATTAAGTATATATGTACTATATTTGGTATAAATCATAAATTCTAGCTATAATAATTATAGAATTATAGGAAAGATTTAATAAAGAATTCTTCAAAAGTATAACTACATACAAATTTATATCTAAAGAAGTCCGTTAAGCATAGAAAATGATCCTTTTATTTATTTTTATTTAAAACAACTATATTATTTGCCATAGAATTATCCTAAACATTTCAGGTTATATTATCATGTCTTTAGTCACCTAAGAAGTACAGGTTTTCAAATTCAGAGAAGATGAGCAAAACCAGTTTTCATTTCTTCTCCATATTCTCTGAAGTTAAAAATGAGTTCAAAGCATAAACTTTTAGGAAAATTCCTATTAAGAAAAGCCATTTTGGTTTTAAAACCAGTGTACTTAAATCAGAGTTTTATGCTCTAAGATAGAAGGATGCCTCCAATATCTGCAACACTTAAAGCTTGGTTGTCATAAGTAGGACCAACTTCATGGGTGTGTAGCCTGTGAATCTGCACAGGTTCCCATACTTAGACAGGCATCACACTTGATTTAATGCTTTGCTGTGGCCATCTTATAATTTCTTAATAATTTTTAAAAAGAAATTTATGTCCTCATTTTGTAGTATCCTTTCCCACTCCCTCAAATTATATAGCAGTTCCTGGTCATAAGCAACGTTGTTTCTCTTGATTAACTTCTATGTTGGCTGGATAAAAGTATGCATCAATAAATATGTTTTCTATAAACCATAGTGCCAGTATTACAGGCAAAAATAAAATATGCAATTCTATTATGATCATAAACATTGATGATTTTTATTATAGATTTGCATAAAGGATATAACCATCTTTAATAATTATATCTTATGTAATGCAGTATTTCAGTAACATGTTCTTATAGACAAGAGAAAGTAGTATTTTAATTTATTGAAATCATGAGTTTATAAGCTTAAATAATACAGAGTTACAAGAGTTGGTATATATTTGCAATATTAGAAAATAAATTATATAGTTTGGAATGAGGAAGGCACATTTTACCATTGTTCTTAACTATGTTTTTTTATAAAAAGGGGACAATGGAATAATAATTTGTAAAGAGTATTTTGTAGATAGTATTTGTAGATAGAATTCCACTCATATATAAGCTTTCTACAATTAATTATTTTGAAGACTCATTTTTAAAATTTGATTATATAGTTTTTAAGATGTTTTAATGTAGAGTATAAATATATTTTTTGCCTGAAGAAAAACATGAGGCTTTTGAATTATCTTGTTTAATATTAAATCAGTTTTTATGTTTCTGCAGATGTGACTCTGAAAATCGCTATGTTGGTAATCCACTTAGAGGAACATGTTATTGTAAGTATTTGTGTATTTTTCATTTTAAATAATTGGTTTATATTATTAGTTTCATATAATAAAAGTCATCTTGAATAACTAAAATTGGCATTAATATGTTACATTTTCTATTTCTTAAATATTGTAATGTAACTCCATATATATTGCTGAGAAAAACAATGTCTTTTTTCTGCATTCTTTTAATTGTGTTTGATGTAATTTTTTCTACTCTGGGAATAAAATAGCAATAGATCTTATTCTGAACATGGAACAAAATATAGACGTTAAATAACCTCATGTGATTTTAATGTAATCTTTGTCATTATGATTCATTTTTAAACAAATAGAATTTTGTGATAGATTTTTTTAACGAGGGAAATTTTGGCCATTATTAAAAAGCTGCACTGATTTTTATACTAACAGATACTTTCATTGGGTAATGATTATATGGTAGGTATATGTTTAGCTTTTTAAGAAACAGCCACTCTATTTCCCAAATAGTTATAACATTTTACAGTCCCACCAGCAGTGTATGGGACTTTCAGTTCTTCCACATTTTTCAACCCTTTGTACAGTTAATTAATCTTTTAAACTGTACCCATGCTAAAAGGTGTGTAATGCTATCCAGTTCTCATTTTAATTTGCATTTCCCTAATGACTAATGATGTTAAGCATCTTTTCATGTAATTGTATACCATATGTATATTTTTTTGATGAAATATCTGTTTAAATTGATTGCTTACTGTTTTATTGGATTGTTTGTTTTTATATTAATGAGTTTTCAGGATACTTTATTCTATGTACAAGTCCTTTATCAGATAAATAACTTGAAAATATTTTTCCCAGTTTGTGGCTTGTCTTTTCATCCTATTAATACTATTTTTTGAAGAGCAGTTTTTAATTTAGATGAAGTGCAACTTGTTAATTTGTTCTTTTGAGAAACCTTAGCCTAACAGAAGGTCACAAAGATTTTCCCCTATGTTTTTTTGAAGAATTTTATATTTTTTTGGTTTTCCATTTAACTATACAATTCATTTTGAATTCATATTTTTATATATATAGTAAGTGATGGATTGAAATTCTTTCTTTTTTCCATATAGGTATTTAAATGTTCAAGCAAAATTTGTTTAAGGACTATTTAACCAATGAGTTGCTTATGCACCTTTGTGGAAAATCAATTGTCTGTATATGTGTGGGTCTATTTCTGGACTTTCTGTTCTATTCCATTAATCTATTTGCTTATTTTTATGCCAATGTAACATTTTATAATTAATGTAATTTTATAAATCTCAAAATCAGATAATATTTATCCACCAAGTTTGTCCTTCCTTTTCTAACTTAGTTTGGCTATTCCATTTCTTTCTCATTTAAATATGAATTTTAGAATCTGTCACTTTTTATAAAAACATATACTAGGATTTGTATTGAAATTGTGTTGAATTTTTAGATAAATTTGGGGAGAATTAACATCTTAAATTTAATGAATCTTTTGACGCATGAACATAGCATATATTTTTAATTTTTTTCTTAATTATTCTTTATGTCAGTAATATTTTATAATTCTAACTATAAAGGTTATTTACATTTTTGTCAGATTTATCCCTACCTATTTTATATTTTTATGTTCTTGTTAATGGTAGTTTATAGTTATATCATTTTTGACTGCTTCTCATATTTATTATAATTGATTTTTATATTGTTTTTGTGTCCTGTTGCTTTGCTAAATTCATATTTTTGTACTAGTACCTTTTTTGTAGATTATTTCAGAATTTATAAATAGATAATAATGTTTTCTGCAAATAATGGTAGTTAGATTTTTTTCTTTTCCTATCTGGATGCCTTTTCTTTCTTTTTCTTGCCTTATTGCAATGGCTAGCATCTCCAATACTAGGTTGAAAAGATGTGGTGAGCCTACAAATGTTTATTCTTTCTTGTTCCTGATCTTAGAGGGAAAGCATTCAGTGTTTCTTCATTAAGTATGATATAGGTTTTTCCTAGTTTCCTTCATCAAGTGAGTAAATTGGCTTCTATTACTATTTCATTGAGCATTTTTATTAGGAATAGGTGTTTGTTTATGTCTAATGCTTTTTCTGCATCAATTTAAATAATCATAAGGAGTTTTGATTTTACTTTATTAATTTGGTGATTTTAGTTTTTAGATTTAATGAATGGTATAGCATTATATGAATATACTACTTTTTTTGTCCATTTAAAAGTTGATGGACATTGAGATTGTTTCTAGGTTTTGGCTATTAATAAAAATGCTGCTTTGAACATTCATATGGTCTTTGTGTAGTCATATGCTTTTATTTTCCCTGTATAGTTTCTTAAGAGTGTAATTGGTGACCTGTTTCATAAGCTTATGTTTATTTTTTCAAGAAGCTGCCAAATGGTTTTCCAACATGTTTATACCATTTCTTCATTCATACTAGCAATTTATGATTGTTTCATTCCTCTACATCCTTATCACAGTTGGTATTATCTTTCTGCTTGATTATAGACATTCTAGAGTGTGCGTAGTGGTTTATGGTTTTAATTTGTGTTTCTTTAGTGACTCATAATGTTAAGCTCAATTTTCTGTGTCTATACCTTGAACATACCTTGTTGGATGTGTAAAATATATCATATTTTCTAGTATTTTTCTTGCTATTTTAAATTGAATTTAAAAAATATATTTTCTATTTATGTTTCATATTTAAAAATAAAATTTATTTTAGTATATTCGTTTTATATTCATCAACTTCCATGAACTCTTTTAATTTTGTTTATAGATTTGCTTGTATTTTTAAATGTAATTAATTATATTACATGCAAATAAGGACAGTTTTATTCATTTTCCAATCTTTTTATCCCCTTATTGAGATGTTGGAATCTCTGGTTCAGTGCTAAATCACAGTGATGATAATAGACATCCTCATCAAGCAGCGGGTTAATTATAATTTATGGATATTCCTTGCATCAAATTAAACAAATTTCTATCTTATTGTACTACAAGATTTTATCATGAATGCCTTTTTCCTTCACCTTGTTAAATCCTTAGTTGCAGTAATAGATTTTCTCATGTTAGACGTCTTTTCATTCTGAGCTAAACCAAACTTAGTTATGGCATATTATTATTTGGGACACTGCTAAATAGTACCTGTTTATATTTTATTTAGAATTTTTTTTAGTATGAATGAATGTGATCTGTCTTATTGGTACATTATTTTTTTCTAACTGAATTACCTTTGACTGCAGTTTTTTATTTATTTTTTCTATACATATTGTAAAATTATCATAATAGTTTTTAAAAGTAAACTTGGAATGATCGCTTTCTTAAGACAGGAATAGTTAAAACTTTAAACATTAAGTAATTAAACCAAAATTTATGGTTCTAGTGCTTTTTAATACGTAGTTATAAAATCTTTGTTGCTGTTGTTTGTTTTGCTACTTCATAGCATAAGCTTTTGATTTTATTCATCCTTTCCACTGATTGTATTTTCATGTTCATCAACTTCAGGTTTTGTCTTTATTAATTTCCTTCTCTTTAAACTTTTTGTTGTTGTTTTGCCTATATTTGGTGTAAGATTTTCTTGTTAGCATTATTTCTACAGAATTTATAAATTTAATTTTTATCTTCTTTATATATACACATGATTTTCTTAATTTCCCATTAAGTAGATGTTTCTTAACCATCTTTTAAATTTTTTCTGATACTATTAACATGTGACATATAAAATCCCAAATCTTATTAAGGAATTATTGTCCTCTATGGGACATTGACAGTGTTTGGAAACATTTTTGTTCGTCGTAGCTGGGGAAGGGGTCATGGTGTTGTGGGTATCTTGTGGATAGTGGATAGGGATACTGTTAAACATTCTGCAGTGAACAGGCCAGCCTCCTCAGAACAAAGACTTATTTGGCCCAATATATCAATATCAATATCAATAGTGTTGAGGTTGGGAAACTCTGATTTAGAGGCTTAATCATATTTAGATATGATTTGGAGAATACATTTTATAGGTTGTTCTGTGATCTTTATCTAGAAGAACCACATAATATCCACTAGTCTTTTTTTTTATGTTCTTAGCAAACACTGATGTTCCATATTTAGACTATAATTGATGAAGGTTACAAAAATATCATATTTCAATTTCTTGTTTATTTCTTGGTTTGAATACTGCTGTAAAAATAAATTTCCTCTCATCAGCTGTTTGGATACTCAGTGCTACAGTTGATGTAGGAAAGACATGATAAATCCTCTACTCTTTCCCTTTATTTTATTTTTATTTATTCCTTTTATTTTTATAGTTCCTTTTTATATATTTATTTTTCTTGTTTGCTCAATATCTTTCAAAGGTGACAACTACTTTTTGTTTTTGTATTATTATGCACTTATAGCGTCATATGTATATATTAACATTTCAAGGCATATGCAATTATTATTCTTACTGATGCTTAGATCATCTAATTTTTATGTCATTTAAATTGTATTCATTATCTAGATTTTCCACATTCTTTCTGTTTATATTTTTCATTTAAAACACCCTGGATTTATTTTATGGCAATATATTTTTTGCCTGATTCTTTAAAATTAGAAATTCTTTTTTGACTTTTTTGAGTCTTTAGCCTTTACTAAGTGCCAAAGAATAACTAGTTACATTTATGAATGCATTATATAGCTTATTTTTTTTATAAATATGAAATATATTAATGTTTAAGCCTTTTATGTTGAAGACTAACACAATTTTTCTTCTAGATCAGTGGTGTCCAATACAAATGCAATGTGAGTCACATATGTCATTTCAATCTTTCTACTAGCTACATTAAAAAAGTAAAAGGAAATAAATGAAATTTATTTTGATAAAATATTTTATTTAACTCAGCCTATCAAAAATATTTTCATTTTAACATGTAATCAGTATTAAAACATCATCAAATCATTAATGAGATATCTTACATTGTTTTTTGTATTAGTGTTTGAAATACAGTTTATATTCTGTACTTACAGCACATCTCAATTCATATCATTCACGTTTCAGCGACTCAATAGCCACGTGTGACTAGTGCTACTTTATCGGACAACTCATCTCGATAGGACACCTACTCCCTTTTAGAAATGTGAAAGAAGTAGTCATAAAGCACTAGATGGCAGTCTTGCCATTTGTTATGGGACATTTAAAGCTTAACACTATTTGAAAGGAAATAGTGTTAAAAAAAGAAAAGGACAGTAGTTCTTATAATAGTGTTAATGAAAACTATTCTAATTTTAAAGATTAGATCGAGATTTAAGATACAAGTTCACACTATAACTCAAAGCAATTGACTGCAATGTTGTGTTAACTTAATTGAAAGTAATACATCAGCAGTTGTACCCTATGCAGTCTTAGCAGTTTTTTAAAGTTCAGTTTAAAAACAAAAGCAAAATACATTAGAAAGCTGTCATCGCTTACACAGAAAAAAAGATTCTAGCAATGATATCTAATTTGATTGCCCCTTGTAAACATTGAATTAATCAATTTATTCTTAGTGAATATAAAAAGTTATATTCACAAAGTGATATAGTTTCTTTTTTCTTAAATGCTTTCCATTAAATTATAATAGCTATTTTATCAAAGAAAATCTTAAACACAAAATGAAAGACTGGACTATGAAAATGTTATATAGATGATATATTTCAAAGAGAGTACATAAAGTCATTAGAGTACATAAAGTCACTTTCTGAAGCCATCTACTTCATGCCACTACTGCAGTAATTCTTTAAGTACATGTAATGTCCAAACTAGTATACTAATTGTAGTGCTTTAATATATTTCCAAGTAATCTAACATATTTTGGTTTATTTTACTTTTTAGTTTTTGAAAAATTACTGTTTTATATTGAATTTCTTTTATTGCTATTTAGAGTTCAGGGTAGAGTTTTTTTTGTTTGTTTGTTTGGTTTTTTTTTATTTTTTTTTGAGACAGAGTCTCACTGTGTTGCCTGGGCTAGAGTGCCGTGATGTCAGCCTAGCTCACAGCAACCTCAAACTCCTGGGCTCAAGCGATCCTCCTGCCTCAGCCTCCCGAGTAGCTGGGACTACAGGCATATGCCACCATGCCCGGCTAATTTTTTCTGTATATTTTTAGTTGTCCAATTAATTTTCTTTCTATTTTTAGTAGAAACGGGGTCTTGCTCTTACTCAGGCTGATTTTGAACTCCTGAGCTCAAACAATCTGCCCGCCTTGGCCTCCCAGAGAGGTAGGATTACAGGCGTGAGCCACCGCGCCCGGCCCCAGGGTAGAGTTTTGTGTTAATAATACACTACCTATTTTGAGAGTAGGAAATTTAA
>CAUYSK010011467.1:0-10648 GCA_963575035.1 Avahi laniger | reverse complement strand
CCATTTATTGAACAGGGATTCTTTTCCACAGTGTATGTTTTTGTCTGCTTGATGATGATCTGTATGATCTTTGTCAAAGATCACATGGCAATATGAGGATGGTTTTATATCTGGGTTCTCTGTTCTGATCCATTGGTCTATGTCTTTGTTCTTGTGCTAGTACTTCTCCGTTTTGCTTACTGTAGCCTTGTAGTATAGCTTGAAGTCTGGTAAAGTGATGCCTCCTGATTTGTTATTTTTGCTTAAGGCTGCTTTGGCTATTCAGGCACTTTGCTGGTTCCATACAAAGTGTAGAATTATTTTTTCTAGATCTGCAGAAAATGATGTTGGCATTTTAATGAGGATTGCACTGAATTTGTAAATCACTTTGGGTAGTATAGACATTTAACAGTGTTGATTCTGCCAATCCATGACATGTTTTTCCATTTCTTTACATCCTCTGTGATTTCCTTCCTCAGTGTTTCATAGTCATCCCTGTAGAGGTGTTTCACTTCCTTGGTTAAATATATTCCCAGGTATTTTATTTTCTTTGCTGCTATTGTGAAAGGCATTGAGTTTTTGATTTTATTCTCAGCTTGACTGCTGGTATATAGGCATTCTATCGATTTGTGTACAGTGATTTTGTAACCTGGGAATTTGCTGAATTTATTTATTAATTCCAGGAGTGTCTTGGCAGAATCTTTTCTAGATAGAAGATCATATTGTCAGTGAAGAGCAATAGTTTGACCTCTTCTTTCCCCATTTGGATACTCTTGATTTCCTTCTCTTGCCTGATAGCTCTCGCTAGAACTTACAGCACTATGTTGAATAGAAGTGATGACCATGGGCAACCCTGTCTGGGTTCTGGTTCTAAGCGGGAATGCTTTCAATTTTTCCCCATTCAGTATGATGTTGGCTGTGGGGTTGTGCTATATGTCTTTTGTAATTTTGAGGTATATTCCATCTATGTTTATTTTGTTAAGAGTTTGTATCATAAAAGGCTGCTGAATTTTGTCAAATGCTTTTTCTCCATCTATTGAGAGGATCACCTGGTCTTTGTTTTTGCTTCTACTTATATGTGGTGAATCACATTTATATATTTGCATATGTTCAGCCATCCTTACATCTCTGGGATGAAGCCCACTTGGCTGTAATGGATTACTTTTTAGATGTGCAGCTGAATTCAGTTGGCTAGGATTTTATTGAGAAATTTTGCATATTTATTCATGAAGAATATTAGTCTGCAGTTTTCTTTTTTTGTTGTGTCCTTTCCTGGCTTTGGTATCAAGATGATATTAGCTTCGTAGAACTTGTTGGGGGAGGATTCCTATATTCTTGATGTTATGGAATAATTTCTGCAGTATAGTCACCAGTTTATTCTTTGTAGGTCTGGTAAAATTTGGGTCTGAAATCATCTGGTCCAGGACTTTTTTTTGCTGGAAAATTTATTTATTGCTGCTTCAGTTTCATTACTTGGTATCAGTCTGTTCAGGAATTCTATTTCTTTCTGTTTACACCTATGGAGGTTATGTGTTTACAAGAATTTGGCCATTTCTTCCACGTTTTCAAGTTTATGTGCATAAGATTTTTATAGCATTCAGAGATGATGTCTTGTATTTCTGTGGTAACAGTTGTAGTATCTCTTTTTTCATTTCTGATTGAGATTATTAGGGTCCTTTCTTTTCTGTTTCTGGTTAGTCTAGTGAGAGGCCTGTTGATTTTGTTTATCTTTTCAAGGAACCAACTTTTTGTTTCATTAATCTTCTGTATAATTCTTTTGTTATTGATTCCATTTAGTTCTGCTCTGATCTTAGTTATTTCTTTTCTTCTGCTGGGTTTGGGATTGGTTTGCTCTTCTGTTTCCAATTCCTTGAGATGATTCATTAGATTGTTGATTTTTGATCTTTCTGTCTTTTGGATGTAGGCATTTAAGGCTCTGAATTTTCCTCTTATGACTGATTTTCCTGAATCCCACATGTTGATAACTTGTCTTCCCTTTGTCATTTACAGAATCTTTTGATTTCCATCTGAATTTCCTTCTTGACCCAACAATTTTTCAGCAGTAGGCTGTTTAATTTCCATGAATTTGTGTAGAGTTGAATGTTTCTGTTGGAATTGATTTCAAATTTTATTCCACTGTGGTTTGAGAAGATACATGGTATAATTTCTATTTTTTTAAATGTATTGAGACAAGTTTTGTGGCCTATGAGATGACCAATATTAGAGAATGTTCCATGAGCTGATGAGAAGAACATATATATTCAGTAGTTTTGGGTAGGCTATTCTATAAACATCTGTTAGGCTCATTTGTTTCAGAGTTCCATTTAAGTCCATTGTTTCTTTGTTTATTTTCTGTTTTTAGGATCTGTCCCATTCTGTCAGAAGGGTGTTGAAGTTCCTGGCTATTATGATGCTGCTGTATATCATTTTGTTTAGATTAAGTAGGGTTTGTTTTATTAATCTGGGCATCCCTGTGTTAGGTGTATAAATATTTAGGATTGTCACATCTTCTTGAATTGTTCCCTTCACCATTATATAATGACTATCTTATTCTTTCTTTACTTTTGTTGATTTGAAGTCTACGTTATCTGATATGAGAATGCCTATACCCGCTTTATTTTGATTTTCATTTGCATGGAATATTGTTTTTCATCCCTTTGCCTTGAGCCTTCATAAATAATAAGTGAATAATATCTTGAGGCAATAGATTTTTTTTAAGCATGGAAAATCAGCTGAGACATTCAGTCAGTTAACAGGAAAATTTATAATCTATAAGTAACACATGTCTATTGAAAGCTCAGTAAAGAAAAAATGTAAAAAGAAAAAAATATAAGTAATACGTGCTATAGGTAAGTAAAGTTGCCCTAGCCTTGGCAAAACCAGCCAGTCTCAATTAATAGCTGCTCTCCATGGAAAAGCAAGGATTGAAAGGCATTGAGAAAGGGCTATGAGTTACTGGGAGTAAATGCTACAAACCTGCGGAATGTTACATTTAGAATAAGAAATCTGGATCTCAAATAAACAAATGTTGATTATTTTTCTTTTTAAGTCAAGAGCTTAGATATTTTTACAATCGTGTTTAATTGGTATTATATAATATTTGAACTTAATTCAATCACTTAATTTTTTTTTATTTTCAAAGTCTGAGTAATTAAATGGAAAAAATATTTTCATACAATGGTCATATAATCAAAGGGAGCCAACTTTTAAAAAAAGCATTAGAAATAATGCTTTCAAAATTCAATTTCATTTAAAACAATTCTTTAGCAAATAAAATATGCCCTTCTTAAATGTGAGCATGTAAAGTAAGTTCAAAGACTACTTTAAATTTTCACTATGTATTTAACTTTACTTTTGGCTATATCTGAATCATAATAGGGTGGCTTTTGAAAATATCCCCTTTCTCTCTTCCAGGAAAAAAAGCCCTTTCCATGCTATGCCCTCCCAAAGGAAAATTCAGACTGCTGTTATTTTATTTTTAAAGGCATGTCCTTTCAAGAAATGTAAAGCAAGCTGACATTAAGGTATCAGGGATTATGGCTAACAGTAAAGTTAATGGTTAGGGAATTAGAAAGATGAATTCCATTCCTGGCATTTGTATGACTGGGGTCTAGAAAGGTTAAAGGAGCTCAGCAGAGGATAAAGTCATTTAGGATATGGGCTTCCCAAATTAGCAGAATTAACAGACTGAGAGAGGCTAGAGAAAAAGAGAAAGCACAATCACGGGTGGAGATGTGTTCTGAGAAATGCACCCTTAGGTGATTTCGTCATTGTAAGAACATCACAGTGTACTTACATAAACCTAGAAGGTATAGCCTATACAGCCTATTTCTCCAGGCTAGAAACCTGTATATCACATTACTGTACTGAATACTATAGGCAACTGTAACACGATGGTAAGGATTTGGGTATCTAAACATACAGAAAAAGTACAGTAAAAATACACTATTATAATCTTAGGAGACCATGGTCATATATGTAGTCTGCTGTTGACTGAAATTCATTGGTGCATGACTGTAATAAAGCCCTCTTGAATGTCAAGTCTTTTTCCCTGGAAGCCTTGAGAAATCAAATGATTCACAAAGGTAGAAGGGCATATTTTCCTTAATCATTCTGAGAAATGGTATAATGGTATTGTCTTCCCTTTCCTATGAAGTTCTTCGATTTAAGCCTTATACCATGTTATTGATATATAATACACATATACCTCTTTTGAGGAGGAAAAGAATAGCATTTTGGCAGTGGCTAATGAAAGGTATGAAAATCTCCCCTGGCAGGGGCTGAACAGATGGTCCAGATGCCTGAAGAATATAGGAAAATCAGCTTCTGAGATATAGGTCATGATTCTGGGACCATGTGTACTAGATTTTTTTTTGGTAAGAATTCTGGCTTACCAAAATAAGGGGGAAAGCATCATAAAGTTTTAAAAAGTGCCACGTCCATATGCATGTAGTCAAAGATGATCACTATATGTGGGTCTGTTTCTAAGTAATATGAAAATTACACACAGAAAAAAATGTCCCACTTTCAACATTTAAAAAAAGTTTTCAACATTTAAAAAAAGGTCCCATTTTCAACAATTTTCAAACTAGTATTACTGGATTTCCAAAATGTAGATTAAAGAGACAATGAGTAAAAACATAAACATCCTTAATGAAATGGCCCAAATAAAGCAGTTGTTGCTTTTGTAGTTGATCTTTTCTGTCTTTGGATTTTTAACTGCACCAAGCATAAAGGAGGAAGGAAAACTCCAGGCCTTGCTCAAAATGAGTCTTGTACATAGCCTGAATAGAGACTCTAGGGATTGGAACTTGAGGTCTATTGCAAAACAGACTCTTTCCTTTGTGAGTGTCAGAAATGAAGACTAAGGCAATGCTGATGGAAGACCTAGGGACCTTCTTGGGTAGACCTAGGGACCCTCCTCAGAGTTGATTCAGCCTTTTGTTTCAGGTAGGGATTCCACTCTCTTCTCCAGGAGCTCCTGTGAATTTTCTCTTACTTCATCCAGACCCAAATCATGCTTTTTACTAAAGACTGTCAGGAGGTGGGCCATCTTGGTAATGAGATTATCTATCACTTTGACCTAAACAGGTATAAGAAAATATTTACCAAGGTTTTTGGTTTCTCAATCACAGTGAAGATAAAGTGCATTATGAAATATACATAGAGAACCATGCATTAAGAGAATAAAGTCTGACATAAATGCCAACAAGGATGATAAATAACAACAGACCCCAATTCAACCTGAGACACATAAATTAGTGATCTAAATATTTAAGAAACTGAGAAAAATAAGACACTTTACCCTTCCTCTGCTCTGTGTTATAAAGAGAAATGCAGTGAAGGTGATTTAAAAACAAACAAACAAACAAACAAAAACCCCAGGAACATAAATATGCCAAAACACATCATCAAAACTGAGTTTATGTTCTTTCTATTTCATTTGATCAGATAATTCTGTGTCATATTTGCCCTTTTTTTCTAATAGCTGTATTTTACAACCATGTTCATTATCATCTTCACCATCAACAAGTGGAAAGATAACTAATCATTTCCATGTTCTAGGTGAAAGTAGGACACTGTCAAAGTGAACAAAGCTGGTTTCACTCATTTGGAACCTCAAGTGGCCATAGGTGACTCATTCTCCTCACTTGCTCTAACATATAATAATAATCCTTCCAGGCCTGGTTGATACAATGGAAATCATTGCACACCCAGTGCAATCAGTTTCAACAATATAGACCACAAATCCATAAATCTAGAACAATTTTATTATTTTGCTGGCCATCATGACTTCATAAAACGATAACTTAAAACTATTTGTACACTCATGACATGATTAAGTTTTTTTTTTTTTTTTTTGTGGGAGGTGATGCCTTCCAAGCCAAGGCAGTAACTTGGAAGTTAGAAGATCTACCTCTTTGTCTTATTTCTGTCACTAACTGTGTGACTTTGGCCAAGTCACTTAAACATTCTGGTCTTCAGTTCTCCTTTATTAATAAAATAAGGTATATAAAGTCATGTCAATTCCAGCATTACTAGCTCATGCTTTTCATTCATGCAGAACAGATTAGGAAGACAAAAATGTTTCAAGACCTGAACTATTTATCTACAAAAAGCAATCCAAGGGCTAATTACCTCACTGAGTACTGCATGGATATGACATAAACTTTTGCCTTTCCGTTCTCCTGAGAGCTTTGCGCTTTCTCTAAAGCAGTTTCAGGGACAATTTTAGTTCTTATTCTTTAGGAGACAGAAGCATTTCTGTCTCCCTTGGTGGCTGAGACTTGGTATATTCCTTTCCCTTCTCTTTCTTTTTCTCTGTGAAGTTCAAGTTTACTTTAAATTTCGTTATTTCTCTTGTTACAATATAGCCTGAGCACCAACACGTACAAAAGAAATCAAAGGGCCATGGGCCATGTCCATACAAAAAATAGGGAAAGGTGTTCTCAGGGAGAAGTAAATCTGTCAAGAAAACTTTGTTGAATGTCATTACCAGGCCTCACATAAAACAAATCAAAACAGGTCTGGTTTCCTTGGCTCAGCCTCAAAGGCAATATTGTTTATGAAAACTCTGCTTAGTTTATCTGATTTTCCCGTATTTGAAATAGCTACCATCTATTGGGAGTAGTGTGGTTTTTCAGGACACAGACCCGGTCCTTGCGCCTGAGATGGGACATCCTAGCAGGCAATGAGAGTGTCCCAGAGCATCACAAGAAGGCAGGCTTACCAGCCATGGCCATGGCAGGAATGCTGCTTGCTGGGTTTGCTTTCTCATCTGTCAGGGTTTTCATAAGTAGGGTAAGAATTAGTGAATGGCAGCAGAAGCGCACATCTGGGGTTAAGGCGCACATGCCTCCCTGACTTCCTGGTGGGGAGGGAAGAACTGTCTATAACACACGCTAGTGCTCAGGTTCAGGCGTCTGTCATGAATCTGGCCTCCACCTCAAAGGTACAGAAGAGGTCACTAGATGGCAGGTCATTAGATGGGCAGAATGAAGACAAACCTTAGCATCCTCTGAGAAGGCCCCTGATGTGGAGAATCTTAAACCAGACATAGCTGACCTTCCGTATCTGTGGATCCCACATTGACAGATTCAGCCAACCAGAGATAAAAAGTATTTGGGAAAACTAACAAAATATAATACAAGAATAAATAGTAATATAAATAAAACCTCAATACAGTATAAGAACTATTTACATAGCATTTATACTGTATTAGACACTATAAGTAATCTAGAGATAACTGAAAGTATGCGGGAGAATGATGCATGGGTTATGTGCAAATATTAATACTACACAATTTTATATAAGAGACTTGAGCATCTGCAGATTTTGGTTTCTGCAGGGGGTTGGGACGGTGAGTCCTGGAACTAGTCCCCTGGTTGTACCAAGGGATGGTTGTACTAGGAAGGACTTAACAATCAACCTTTAATTCCAAAGCGAACAGGGCCAGCATTCACTGTCGAGTGGTCAGGAATTCCTCGTTTTACTGCTGTGACTAAGGTGTGACTGGTGCCTCTCCCCATGGGTTAAGTCTCTGTATCTCAATGCTGTCAAGGTGCCTCGGTCTAGAGGAAACGGCTTTGACTTGAAATCGCCAATCTGTGTATGCCCTTGAGAAAAATCACTTAACATTTCTCTCTCCCAAATTCATTATATCAAATGTTCCTTTAAGTTCTAAAATCTGTGATTCTGGGATTAGGCAATCAGCATTCTCAAATACATGAGCAGAATTACAGCTAGGTGCCCTCTGCCTCCCAATTCTTACGACTGTGGTTCCCCATCTGCAGCCCTTCTGGTTACGTGGGTCATTAGGGCTGACCCAGAGTGCCCATGCTATGCGGTGTAGAAGTCCACACTAACGGTGTCAATGGGCTATTTCCTTATTGCCTTAAAGTACCCATCCAGGGGCATCGTCAGGGCTTGTGAGGAGAGAGAGGTCTGCCACGGTATTTAAAGGTCACCATGACATGTGTTAAACGGCCAGTAAAACATTTTCCCTAATCATCATGGGGCTTCCTTCTCGTAACAGTGGGTTGTGGCTTAGAACTTTTCATACCATCTTGGAGCCTCTACTCACTAGTGTCCTGCTCCTTTAACAGGTGGAAGTGTGCTATAAAAGCCTTCCTTTCCCTGAGCACCATTCCCTCAGCTTCCTCTCCTCGCCTGCCCCTCTTTGCTCTGTCTTGCTTGACTGCTGTTCTCATCCCTGTGATTCTGACCCGGCTCCTCGCTCCACACAAACCTGTGCACTTATGACACTGGGTTGTTCTCTTGCCTCGTGGCCCTGCCCTGCCCAGGCCTCTGATTCTACTTTTCACCCAAACCATAGTTAGATTCAAACTCTACTTACTTCTAAGTGGTCTCAGCTCTGGAACCCCAACCTTGACTGGATTCCAGGTCCTCACCTAGCTTCCTAGGGGCGTCACATTCATGTCTGATTATGTAACAGAGTACTGTGGGCTTGGCCAGAGATGAGATTCCATTAGGCTGGAATGGGACATTTGGAAATTGGCTCCCCCAAAGTCCTGTGTGTGCTCTGGGAAGACCTGCATCCTAACCCATATGAGATGCTTCCACAGGCTTCAAATGTCACAGCGCTTTTTTGGGAATGGGAAATAGGAGTCCGTCCACCTTCTTGAGCTCTGTGCAGAGAGAGCTTGAAACAGTCAGTCACTGGACTCAGGCACACACTAGCCATCCGACAGACCAAGGTCCCCAAAGAGGCTGCAACAAGGAAGATGGTGGGGCTATAGGAGACACAAGCGTCACAAGTGAAGAAGGTGGCTGCAGAGTAGTTCGCCCTGAATAGGGGAGCGGTGGGTCCCCATGGCGTGTGAGGCTGTGCTGGGTCTCTGCAAGCCAGCCTCCCTGTTTCACTCCCTCAGAGCCCCCGCATGCATTGGCAAGGTGAGGTAAAAGGCAAGAAGAGAATAAATTTCAGATAGTGGTAAGAACTAAGAAGAAGATAAAACAAATACATAAAATTATACGATCAAGGGAAAGAGACTGGCAGCGGGGAGGTGAGGCCACATTGCAGTATCCCAGGTTCGGGCTTCTGACCTCCTCTCCTGGGGTACCCACTCTCCTGGGGAGCTCACGCTGTCCTGATGATCAAATGGCATCTGTATACTGATGAGCCTCACACTGCTCTCTCTGGCTCTGTCTTCTCTCCTGAGGTCCAGACTTGAGTATCAAAATACCTACCTGGCATCTCTGCTTCGGTATCTACAAAGCCTCTAAATTTAACATCGCCAAACCCAAATTCTTGATTCTGAGCCCCTCTGGCTCTCTTCTTTCTCTGTCTTTCCCGTTTCAGTACATGCTGTGAGAGTTGACCCAAGTGCATCGTTGAGCCTTCTCCTTCCCTCACACATGTGGTAATCACATGACTTCCTCGAGAGTAAATTGGGGAGTTATTAACAATTAGGCTGAGTGATATGTTGATATGGCGACTTTCCTTTAATTGTGATCTGCACAGAGTCAGGCAGAAACTGAGCTGCTCAGCTGGCTAATTCAAGTTCAGTCTCCCTTTGACATACCTGAATGGTTGGACACTTTGCCAAGGTAAAATCAATCTGATATTCCATTTCAGGCTGTGAGCCTACATTTAACCTGATAGTCACTTTTTCTAAAGGCCCATAATGCTTTAATAAAAATAAATGATTTAAGTTAACCTGATGCTTATTATAGCTATAGCTTGCACAGCTGTGACTTTCTGTTGAATAGAGCGGAACATTGTCCATCAAAAGAGAAATATTTTTCTATGGGAAATTATACGTATTTATTTCATCTATCAAAGGGCTAAGGTATAGTGTCCATTTGACTAGGAGCCAGTGTTAACTTTTAACATGATCCCAATTCACTGAGTGACCCTGACGGTATTAATAACATTCTGCAATTCAAGGAAAGTTAATAAAATGGGATCAGAGTAAAAACTTAAACATCATGAACCACTTCCATACCATCTCCTTCCAATTTGTTTTTCAGAGTATGTATATGCCTAGATAGTCATACAAGCTATATCTACTTGCAAAAAGTGAAATAATGATTGAAATAATTAACTCAATTAACTGAACATGTTAGTTCTACATCCATTTTTACTGCCTTGAGTCTAACTGGCATTGCATCCATTTAAATTTTAGAATATTTAATGAAACTGGTAAAATTAGATTTGTCATCAAGGAGTCTACAAGAGACTAATGGCAGATACCATTCATTGAGAACTGAATAAGTGATTAGTGTAATGCATAGCAGCTTTAAAAATAATCTACATTAATCCATTTAATCCTCACTGTGACAATAATAGGTATATTCTAGGGCCAGGTGCAGTGGCTCATTGCCTGTAATCCTAGCACTTTGGGAGGCTGAAGAGAAAGGGTCGCTTGAGGCCAGGAGTTTGAGACCAGCCTGGGTAATAGCGAGACTCTGTCTCTACAAAAAAATTAAAAAAAAAATTAGCCAGGCACAGTGGTGCACGCCTGTAGTCCCAGCTACTTGAGGGGTTAGGCAGGAGGATTGCTTTGAGCCCAGGAGTTGGAGGCTGCAGTGAGCTATGATGGCATCACTGCATTCATTCCAGCCTGGGTGACAGAGCGAGACCCTGTCTCTTAAAAAAAGAAAAGAAACGAAAGCTCCACAAGCCACTGTACATCATTTTGTTTCG
>CAUYSK010011466.1:0-79927 GCA_963575035.1 Avahi laniger | reverse complement strand
TTTTTTTTTTTTTTTTTTGAGTCAGAGTCTCACTCTCTTGCCTGGGGTGTGTGCCGTGGCGTCAGCCTAGCTCACAGCAACCTCAAACTCCTGGGCTCCAGCAATCCTACTGTCTCAGCCTCCCAAGTAGCTGGGACTACAAGCATGAGCCACCATGCCCGGCTAATTTTTTCTATATACATTTTTAGCTGTCCAATTAATTTCTTTCTATTTTTGGTAGAGACGAGGTCTCGCTCTTGCTCAGGCTGGTCTCGAACTCCTGAGCTCAGAACGATCCGCCCACCTCGGCCTCCCAGAGTGCTAGGATTACAAGCGTGAGCCACCGCGCTCGGCCCCTAGATTTCTTTTTTAAAGTTTTATAACTTTACATTTAAGTCCTAAGTCTCACATCCTAAGTGTGAGATTTAGGGTGAGGTACATTAAATTTTTTTCTTTGCCTATGAATGTCCAATTGCTATAGCACCATTTGTGGAAATACTATCTTTCTCCATTGAATTGTGCTTGTGCCTTTGTCAAAAGTTAGTTGGGAATATTTGTGTGGGTCTATTTCTGAATTCTCTATCCTATTCCATGGATGTGTCTATGCCTCCACTAGTACTAGGCAGCCCTGATTATGGTAGCTATGTAATAAGTTTTGGAATTGGGTAGACTGATTTCTGCCACTATTCCTTTTTTCAAAAAAAAAAAAAGCTTAGTTATTTTAGTTCCTTTGCCTTTTATATAAATTTTAAAATAACCTTCCTTGTCTATATGTATAAAAAGACTTGCTGGAATTTTGATAGGAATTGAATTAATTCTGCATATCAATTTGGGGAGAATGGTTGTATTTCCTATGTTGAATCTTCCAGTCCATGAACATGGTATATTTCTCCACTTATTTAGCTCTTTTTGAATTTCATCAGCATTGTGTACTTTTAAGTATACAAGTCCTGCATCTGTTTTGTTAGATTTATACCTCAATTTGTTTTAGTGATTGTAAATGGTATTGTATTTTTAACTTTATTCTTAAATTCATTGCTTGTATATGGAAGTACAAATAATTTTCTACATATACAACCATGTCATATGCAAATAGAGATAGCTTTATTTCTTCCCTTAAAATATATATGACTTTTATTTCCTGGCTCCCTAGTTGGCTTTCTCTGTATTACCCTGGCAGGGGTGTTGGGAGCACCTTGTTATAGCCCCATGAGGGTAAAAACCTAGGCCCCCTACTCAGCATTTGTTGGCGTAGATGGGAGTGTGTCCACACTGTACAACCTTGTATACAAATATACACATGTACAACATTGCATGCTGTATGGTTTTTTCCCCGTGGTGTTTGGCTGGAGTAGAATGGTTATGTCTAAAGGTTTTCTGTCTTGCTAGGCTGCCCATTTTCTTGTCCTTTGGCTGAAGAGAGCAGGCTTTCATTGGGGCTTTATTTTTGATCTGTGCCTATTGGCTTTTAAGGGTTGCTAGCTTCTTCACTTTCAAATCTTTCTTGGATTTTTGAGGCTAAAAGAAAATCCAGGGAACTCACCATCATGTCATTTCTCTAGTCCTGAGAGGTTCCTAGTACATCTGTCTGGAAGGGGAAGCTATATGATTATGTTTTATCTCCCATATTGGCTTATAAGCTGTACCTCTTCTTAAAACATTGCTTTTATAGTGGTTTCTCTGGGGTCTACAATATTTATCTTTAACTCATTATCACAGTGTACCTTCAAATAATATTATACCACTTCATGTATAATATAAGAAACCTATAACAGTATATCTCTACTCTTTCTCTCCTGGCCTATGGGATATTGCTGTCATATGTTTTATTCCTACATATATTACCAACTTCACAATATAATGTTACTTTTTTTTGCTTCAAACAGTCAATAATCTTTTAGTGAGATTTAAAACATATCTTTTATGTTTAGCCAGATATTTACCATTTTTTCCTCTTTGTACATTTGTGTAGATCCAAATTTCCATCCGTATCATTTTATTTCTTCTGGAAGAACTTCTTTTAATATATCTTATAGTGCAGATCTGTTGGCAATGAATTCCTTTAGTTTTTGTTTGTTTGAAAATGTCTTTGTTTTGCATTCATTTTTTAAAATAATAGTTTATAATAGATATAATTCACATACCATGCAATTCACTCATTTAATTTAAAGTGTACAACTTGATGGTTCTTAGTATATTCCCAGAGCTATGCAACCATCAGCACAATTTTAGAATGTTCATCACCCTGGAAAGAAACTCTGCACCTATTATTAGCCCTCACTTCCCATTTCTCCCCAAACTCCCATCCCTAGGCAATTACTAATCTATTTTCTGTCTCTGTAGATTTGTGTATTCTGGACATTTAATATAAATGGGATTATATAATCTGTGGTCTTTGTGACTGGCTTCCTTCATTTGGCATAATGTTTTTATACATGTAGCATATATCAGTCACTTTTATTTTTGAAATATATTTTCCCTAGGTTTAGTGGTCTAGGTTGATAGTTTTTTTTTAACTTTAAAAATGTTGTTCAATTTTGTTTGGCTTCCTTAGTTTTTGATGAAAACTCTTATTTCATTCTTATCTTTGTTCTTCCACAATAATGTTTCTTTTTTCTCTGGATGCTTTTAAAATTTCTCTTTATCTTTGATTTTCAATTATTTGATTAAGACATGCCTTGGTATAGTTTTTAAAATATTTGTCCTGCTTGGGTTCCATTGAGCTTCTTAGCTGAGATTCTGTGAGTTTATGATTTTCATCAATTTGAAGTTTTTTTTGTCTTTTAAAATTTTATTTATTTATTTATTTATTTATTTATTTGAGATAGGATCTCACTCTGCTGTCCAGGTTAGAGTGCAGTGGCCTTATCAGAGCTCTCTGTAATCTCCAACTGCTGGGCTCAAGTGATCCTCCTACCTCAGCCTCCCAAGTAGCTGGGACTGACTATAGGTGTGCACCACCACACCTGGCTGATTTTTTATTTTTAGTAGAGACAGAGTCTCACCATTGCCAGGTTGGTTTCAAAGTCCTGGGCTCAAGAAATCCTCCTGCCTTGGCCTCCCAAAGTGCTAGGATTACAGGCATGAGCCACTGCGCCCAGCTGGTCATTTTTTCTTTAAATACTTTTTGTATTCTCTTTTCTCTTTTGACTTCTGGGATTTTTCCACTCATTGTTAGAGTACTTAATATTGTCCCATAGATCACTGATGCTCTACTCAATTTTTTTGAATGATTGCCTTTTTGCACTTTATTTTGGGTAGTTTCTTTTGGTATGTCTTCATCTTTACTGTAGTGTCTGTTCTGATGTAAATCTCACCCAGTGTATTTTTTTTTTTTTGATACTGCATTTTCTTCTCTCCATAAATCCCATTTTGGTATTTTTTTAAATTTCAAAATATTACAGGGGTACAGATGTTTTAGTTATGTGAATTACTTTTGTATGGTTTGAGTCAAAGTTATAAGTGTGTCCATCATCCAGATAGTGTGCATTGTACCCATCAGGTGTGAATTAACTCATCCCTTCCTCCCCTCTCCCACCTGCTTGATTTCCATTGAATTTTACACATGTACATTTACAATTTACATTGAATTTTACCTATGTACACATGAACGTTGAGTACATGTGGTGTATGTTTTTCCATTCTTGTGAGGATGCTCTCCAGTTCCATTCAGGTTGTTACAAAACGTATTAGTTCACCATTTTTTTATGGCTGAGTAATACTCCTTGGTATACACATACCACATTTTATTAATCCACTCATGTATTGATGGACACTTGGGTCTTTTCCACATCTTTGTGATTGTGAATTGTGTAGTTATAAACATTCGAATGCAAATGTCTTTTTTACAAAATGTATTTTTTTTCCTTTGGGTAAATACCCAGTAGCAGGATTGCTGAATCACAGGGTAGGTCTAATTTTAGTTCTTTGAGGTATCTCCA
The DNA here is from genome assembly GCA_963575035.1 of Avahi laniger. Classification (NCBI taxonomy): domain Eukaryota; kingdom Metazoa; phylum Chordata; class Mammalia; order Primates; family Indriidae; genus Avahi; species Avahi laniger. Next base: position 76,007 of record CAUYSK010011466.1, on the reverse strand, counting down.
TACTACTTTCCATAGGGGTTGAACTAGTTTGCAGTCCCACCAAGAGAGTTTAAGTGTTCCTTTCTCTCCACATCCATGCCAGCATCTGTTGTTTTGGGACTTTTTGATATAAGCTATTCTCACTGGAGTTAGGTGATATCTCATTGTGGTTTTGATTTGTATTTCCTTGATGATTAGAGGTGTTGAGCATTTTTTCATATGCTTATTGGCCCTTAGTCTATCTTCTTTTGAAAAGCTTCTGTTCATGTCTTTTGCCCACTTTTTAATGGGGTTGTTTGATTTTTTCTTGCTTATTCACTTGAGTTCTTTGTAGATTCTGGTTAAAATCTGTGGGATTAAGCAAAAGCAGTAATAAGAGGAAAATTTATAACCATAAATACTTACATCCAAATGACAGATCACAAATCAATGATCTAATGAATCATCTCAAGGAATTGGAAAAGGAAGAGCAAACCAATCCCAAACACAGCGGAAGAAAAGAAATAACTAAAGTCAGAGCAGAGCTAAATGAAATCAACAACAAAAGGTCTATATAGAAGATTAATGAAACAAAAAGTTGGTTTTTTGAAAAGATAAACAAAATTGACAGGCCTGTCACTAGATTATCCAGAAGCAGAAAAGAAAGGACTCTAACAAGTTCAATCAGGAATGAAAAAGGGGAAATTACAACTGATACCATGGAAATACAAAATATCCTTTTTCATGTCTCTCTCTCATCTCTCTCATATTCTCTCTTTCTCTCAATCTCTCTCTCTCTTAGAAAGAGAACTAAATCAAACATAGAAATGTTTTAGAAGTTATTGAAATTAAAAACTAATGGAGAATCCTGCTTCTACTCACACAGGATTAACTTCTATGAAAATTTCCCTCCTGCCATAAACAACTACAAAACCAGGCAAAATATATGAAACAACTGCTTTTGGACTTTGGACAATAGGCAGTGCAAGACTCTGATCCCTAAGAGAAGGGGAATAAAGCGAACCCTGCCATTGCCACAGTTTACCGCATGGAAACAATTTCCAGGCTGCAGAGCAGGGAGGGGGAACCCAAACAGAGACCAATAGTCTTGTTGAATTAAAGGGAAAGAGCTCAGAATTCAGGAAGGCAAAATTAGCTAGACTTCCTGGGGCAGAGTATCACAGAAGATGGAGCTGCAGAGAGAGAGAGAAAGAAAGAGAGAGAGAGAGAGAAAGAGAGAGAGAATGAATAAGAATGAACTCTATTCAGGAATCTCAGTTTCATCTCCCCAAGTAGGCCCAAAAGCCTTGTCTCTTATTCTCACATCACCATTAAAAGCCAGTCCCAAGCCAGGTGTGGTGGCTCACACCTGTAACACCAGCTACTAGGGAGGCTGAGGCAGGAGGATCGCTTGAAGCCTGGACTTTGAGACTGGCCTGGGCAACAAGTGAGATCCTGACTTAAAAAAAAAAAAAAAAAAAGCCAATCTCTGTTACCAAAAGCAGGACAACCAAAAGCATGGGTACCCACACTTGGTTTTAAGTTTCCTCTTTAGTTTTGGTGTCTATTGTTTACTCAGCTATGCACTTAAAAAATTGTTTGTAAAGATTCATACAACATTTCTCTCTCTTTTGTATAGGGACGTTTTTCAGGTTGTCTCCTCAGCTATGTTGCTATTTTGTGTATGGTCTTCTTTTTTCCTGGATTACCCCTTCTCCTTCCCCCCAGTATCCTCTTATGTTTCAGGCCTCATTTCTTCTGAAACATCCAGTAAATTAGATATCCCTGCTAGTCTTCCTCATGGAAGAATAATTTTCCTTCCATAATGGGAAGTAGACCCTGCCTTCAGTTTGTCTTAGGATTCTCTCCCCAATAGGAAGGAGTTCCCTTGTCTGCTCAGAGACAGCTGCTAATCCCAGGGAAGTTACTTCTTTTATCTCAGCTGGGTCCCTGTTTGACCCATCCCCCAGCTTGCCCCCACCCCAGGCCCCAGGGATGTAGCTTACTTTCCTTTCCTTTTTGTGTCGCTTACCTGCCTCTCAAGCAACATTTTGGAGTTCTCCTCTAAACTGGCTGTGGATAGGGTCAGTCTCCCATTTTCCATTTCTTCATATTCTGCAAAAACAAAACAAAACAAAACAACCCATGGGTTTACTCTTTTGAAAGGGTTCCCTGCTGAGCTCTGCCAGAATTTCTGAATTCAGTTCAGTTAAATTCTACAAACTTTAATGAATCCATTTTCCTGGTTCAGAAAATGGTTGCTCTTTGTAGGAATTCTCTGATTCCAGGCATGTGGGATACATAGTCCAGACCCTAGGAAGGCCTAGAAACCCAGAATACAAAAACCTTTGGACCAGTTTTCTGACTCTTTTCAAAGCCTTTCAGATGCTGAGGAGCCTGGGCCAGTTTCATTTTTGAGGCTCTGGGCATAGTGAACAGTAAAGAATTGTACAGACAGAATTACAAAAATTGTGGTAAGTTTCAAATATGTGAATACTGAATGCTTTTATAACATACACACTAAAACACAGTTGTATGTATAACCTCATTTGCAAATAATGTCAAAAGTCCCACTGATGCTGCTGGGTTGGCAGAGTTCTTGCTCTTGGCCTGTCCCCTCGTCATCTCTACCAGGTATGTCTGGCTCTGACACGCCCTGCTGTCATCTGCTCAGTCCTTCTAGAGGCTTCTCTAGAGATGGGAAGCCATGCTGGGCTCCTGGCTTACTGCATTCTGTCCTTGTCAGGACTGTAGGCTGAGGCCGGTTCTTCCCATGTTTAAAGCGTGGCTTTTGCACTTATTATCCTAACCTAATGCCTGGGCATGCCCTCTTGGGAAGCCTTACGGACCTTATGCTGGGCTTGGCTTCCTGAATCTGCCCCTCATGGGAATTCACCCTCCCTCAACCCAAGAGTTCCCGTTTCTGGTTTTAGAGAGTCCTCTGGGTCATTGCCAAGCTGGACTGATTGAGGTTCCCTGAAGTCAGTGAATTATGGCCTAGATACTCACATCCCTTACAACTTCAGGCTCTCTGTGATACTTGGCTCTGCCACCTCCTGCCCTGTGGGGTGGGGTGGAGCAAGGGATGTAGCCTTTTAGAAATAGTATTTTTCACTTAACAGAGACCTCAAACACACAGATTCAGAAATAAGCATCGTCTCCACCAGGGAATGCCATTTAATTGCATTAAGCTCCTTAGATTTACCAGATGAAGGATAAATCTGATTTATCAAAGCTAGGAGTGGCTCATACCAGATGACAAAATCCAGATTTAAGAAGATGGCTCTTGTCAGTTGGATCAATGAGCCGAAATAGACAAGATGGCATTTAATTGGTGCGTATGTCAGATTTGTCACTTTTATTGTCCAAATTCCCAATTATATGAGCTCATATTTAGTATTAGTAAATAGCTTTAGTGGCAGCCCACTTGTAAAAGGCTCAGGGGCTTTAGTTGGAAAGCTTTCCAATTTATTACCAAACTAGCATGTCACTGATTATGAAACACCTCCACATGGCATACTCAGAAGCCAAGGAACAATTTTACTTAGGGCTTTTAGTCAAAGTGTAAACAAAATGAGAATATGTGGTACGATGAGATAAGGCTGTCTGAACACTTAATTCAAACAGGAAATTTTTTTTTTTTTTGGTGAGGAAATATAAATTACTAAGATAGATTCATGATGAAGAAAATTTGAATAGACAAATAGTTGCTGAAGACAGTGAAAAAGTTTGTGAAGAATGGCATATAAAAAAGGCACTGAAGCCGGGTGAAGTGGCTCACACTTCTAATCCTAGCATTCTGGGAGGCTGAGGCAGGAGGATTCCTTGAAGTCAGGAGTTTGAGACCAGCCTGAGCAAGAGCGAGACCCCATCTCTACTAAAAATAGAAAAAATTATCCAGGCGTGGTGGTGTACACATGTAGTCCCAGCTACCTGGGAGGCTGAGGCAGGAGGATCGCTTGAGCCTAGGAGTTTGAGGTTGCTGTGAGCTAGGCTGACACCACAGCACTCTAGCCTGGGTGACACAGAGAGATTCTGTCTCAAAAAAAAAAAAAAAAATTGGCACCAAGTCCAGCTGGCTTTATAGGCAAGTTTATTAAAAACTTCAAGGACTCATGCTATTAAAATGATTGTGGGTCTGAATATAGAATTCCAGATTGGAAATTATATTCCTAAGAATTTTGAAAGAATTCTTCCATTGTCTTTTAGTTTCCAGTATTGTTGCAAAGTCTGATATCATTCTGATTCTTGAGACTGTGTATGGAACTATGTTTTCTCTTTAGAAACTTGTGGCTCATCTCTCTGTCTCTGGTGTTCCGAAAATTTTCAATAGTGTGGACCTGTACTCAGCCCTTGGGCTGGGCACCCAGCATCTCTCAATTTAGAAATCACTGAATTTTCTTTGACGACTTACACTTCTATTTTTTCTGTCCCCCCTTTCTGGACTGGTCCTCTAATTGTTTTTTTAATCTTTTCTAATGTTAATATCTTTGTCTTCTACTCTAGTTTCTGAGGAGCTGCTGAACTATCTTCCTACCTTTCTATCGAAGTTTTCAATTCTGCTCTCATGTTTTTACTTTCTAACAACTTGGTTTTGTCTTTGTTCTCCACATGTTTCTTAGAGCATTATCTTCTTATTTCAGGGATATAATACCTTTCATTTTTCTCAGTAAAGCAGTGATAGTCTTAATACATAATCTCTCTTCTGGAAAGCTTATTCGGTTCATTCAGACTCTTTCATGTAAGTTGCTTTCTCCAATGCCTGGACTCCTCGGCCATGTGCTCATATGTCAGAGAGTCGGTAAAACGTTGTCTGACCAAGAGTGAACCCTAATGTAAACTGTGGACTTTGGGTGATACTGATGTATCAGTGTAGGTTCATCAGGTGTAACAAATGTACCTCTCTGGTGAGGGACGTTGACAAAGGGGACATGAAGAAGGACAGGCCTGGGATAAAAGAGAAATCTCTGCATCTTCTGCTCAGTTTTGCTGTGAACATAAAACTGCTCTAGAAAATAAAGTCTATTAAACAAACAAGGAAACACAAAACATTGTGTTGGAGGTTCTAACCAGCGCAGTAAGGCAAATAAAAACCAACTTAAAAAAAAAAAAAGCTGTTTGGATGCTGTGTGTGAATGGTTGGGACTTCCTAACTATGACCTTCCAGGTCTGACCAGCCAGCTGTCTGTGTCCTTGGGGCACCCCAGTGCCCTTGTCTTTAGGTCTTGTCTTTTGAGTCTATCAGATTCCACTGAGAAAACTCTTCCAAACACTTGCATGCAGAATACATGCCCAGCTCTGAGGATTCTCAAGAAAAGTCAAAGTAACAAAAGGAGAATGTATTCCATCAGATATTAAGGTGTGTTATAAAGCTATACTGATGAAAAGAGTGGTAGTATCACATAAATTGATAGATCTCTAGGTAGAACTCTAGGTAGTGTATAAATAGACTGTTTATGTATAAAAAGGTAGTATATGGTGAAGCTGTTACCACAAATTAGTGTAGGAAGAATTATTCAGTAAGTCCTGCTGAAACCACTGGTTATTTGGGAGAAAAAGTTAGCATTTTGCCTTATACTCCATGCTAAAATTAAGCCATTTGTTCATGCTTTGTTTTATTTTATTCGACAGTTATTTATTTGTCTCCTATTGTGTTCAAGGAAGGTTAAAATACTAAATATGAAATTAAAAATAATCTTAGAAAGGGGACAACAATGTAAGCACAAAATTATTGGAGAGGGAAAAAAATCAATAAATTTGACTACATAGAAATTAAAAATACCTGCAGACGAAAGGACAAAGTAACACACTGAAAAAAATGTCATAACAAATATGCCAGATAGGGAGTTGATACCTCTGGGTGATGGGCACACTTATAACTTTGACTCAAATGGTACAAAAGCAATTTATGTAACCAAAGTGTTTGTACTCCTGGAATATTTTGGAATTAAAAAAAAGAAAAAAAAGAGTTGATACCCTCTCTCTATAAAAGAGCTTATATTAATACAAATTGATCAGAAAACACTAAAACCTTATAGAAAAATGGGAACAAAAATTTCCGGAAGAAACTTAAGTGCTGAAAAAGTGTGTGTTAAAATGTTCACCCTCACTGGTAATCAAGGCTCACCCATTGAAAGGTGATATCATTTTTTGCCTGTTTAATAATTAATAAACAAAGGAATTTAAAAATTATGGTAATGCTGGTATGTATGCCTTGAAATGAGCATTTCACACACTGCTACTGAACGTATAAGTAATTTTTTCTGAAAAGCAACTTGACAGTACATATCAAAAACAACCCTGAGCAACAAATACATCAAGCCCCTTTTTGCTTCTTTAGGGCCTTAGAAAATGCTGCTCTGTCTGCCTGTGATACTCTTCCCCACCCCTTCCTCGGTCATTCCTCCTCACCTCTCAGGCTCTCAGCTCACCTCCTCCAGGCAGGCTCCCAGGACCTCCTGGCTATATCAATTCCTGTTTTTTTTAGCCTGTCAGGTGGTGTTCTGGGAGCCAACTGGGGGAAGAAGAGAGCAGGTCTCACCATTCAGTCTTCAAACTTCCACTTAACTCCCCTGTTTTATTTATGGTGCTCTTACCCTCAACTGTGCGAGGTGTTTGTCTGCTTCATCCTCTCCAGAGAATGAACTTGCTCCCTCCCACAGGGTGGGGAGGGGTGAGCCCCTAGCTGACTGCCTTCAATCAGCCCTCCTGCTTTAGCGCCACCTCCACTCCTACCGGAGGTGGTCGGTGCCTTCACTTCTTGTAATTTGCTCGTGCTTTTCTGTGTTTCTGAATCATCTACAGTGAATTACTTTCATAATCAGAAAAAAGCCCCTAAATTTTCTTTATTTAAAATTTCCTTCCTTTTGACCCAGTACATTCACTTCTTGGAATATCTTTCTTTTAGAGAAATGAAAATTTAGAAAACATTTATGTACGGGTATCTACATCACAGTGCAATTTATAGCAGAGGATAATTCGTTGCAAACATCCTAAAAATTCAATATCAGGATCATGGTTAAGTAGCTAATGACAAAACCATTAAGTGATGTTTTCAAAGATACTTAATTACATGGGAAAAGGCTTATGATTTAACATAAAATGCAAAAAGCATAATATAAAGTTACAGGTCTACCTTTACTCAGATTTTATTTAAAAATATGTATGGAAGGGCTGGGCGCAGTGGCTCACGCCTGTAATCCTAGCTCTCTGGGAGGCCGAGGTGGGAGGATTGCTTGAGGTCAAGAGTTAGAGACCAGCCTGAGCAAGAGTGAGACCCCATCTCCACTAAAAATAGAAAGAAATTAGCTGGACAACTAAAAATATATAGAAAAAATTAGCCAGGCATGGTGGTGCATGCCTGTAGTCCCAGCTACTCGGGAGGCTGAGGCAGTAGGATCGCTTGAGCCCAGGAGTTTGAGGTTGCTGTGAGCTAGGCTGAAGCCATGGCACTCGAGCATGGGCAACAGAGCGAGACTCTGTCTTAAAAAAAAAAAAAAATAAAGATGCATGGAAGAAGTCTGGAAGGAATTACTTCTGAATATTAACAGTTATTACCTCTGAATGGTAGGATCTCATTGTCTACAATGATCATGTATTATCTTTCTAATTTGAAAAAAATTCTGTATATGAAAAAGAGAAGAAAATAGAAAAGTTAATGTAATTATCGGTTGCATTAATACAGGTAGAAATTTTGGGGCAAGAGAGGTGATAAACTGGATTCTGATCACCTGGGGTGTCAGGTCCAGCACACATGGGAGAGTGGCACGTGTTAAGAGGAAAATAAACAAACTGCAGGTTGGCCAGAGACTTCTAGAAATCAAGGTCAGCTGGAGGAATGGGAGGGGAGCAGGCTCGGGATGGGCCTGGTGGCAATCTGCACGTGGCTGCAGTGCCGAACGGGAAGGACAGAACAGCTTACCGAGCGTCTTGTGGCTCTTGGGATCAGAACCAAGGCTGGCGGGAGCAGCTTAAAGGTGGAGAAAGAGGTTCTGATAATCCTGTGGCGCAGACCTCTTCCTGCAGACGTCAGTGGTCACGCTGAGGTTAGTGTGAGAAGGAAATGAGGGCCACCTCCAGTCAAGGCACTGGAGGTCGGTGGTAGAACCGCGAGGTCAGCCACCCGGAGGCCAGTGAGCCGGCACGCTAGGTCGGGAAGCGGTGCTGACGTTACCCGCCCCACGGCTCCCTGCCTTGTTTATGCGCGGCCGAGATGTTCACATGCTCCCACGGGTCACGGATAAGATGACCCGGGTTACGCAAAATTCCCAGTGCACTCCGCGTAACCCCATCCCTTTCTTTCCTATGCAAGAAGGCAATATGCATTCAAGGGAGTGGAATTGATCTTATTATAGAAATAACCTTGACTCTGTTCTAATTCGTGAAATATAGCACCTCACTCATAGTCTTTAGATCAATGATTAGTGACAAGTTACCCCACGCAACGCTCTTCACACCTAATTGTCGCATAGCTGCTTCTCATCCAGACCTTTCTTTTCACAGTGGGGAAACTGAGGCTCAGGCCTAGAGAAGGAAAAGAACCAGTCAAGCAAGTATGAGAGGTGGGAGGCGGGAGCCAAGTCTCCTAACTCCAGACTATAGCTCTTTCTGTGTCTGAGAGCCGCTGGCTGTCAACCTTAGAGTTTGGTGGCAGTGAGGGGTAGGCTGGTGGGGGGAGCAGGAAGCAGAGGGGGAGGTAAGATGTGAACCTGCCCAGTTCCATCCCAGCCACATCGTCCAACGTGCACTTAACATTCCTCCGGCCTCTCGGCCAGTGCTTGGAGGTGAGCTGGGGCCAGTGGGGTGGTGATGCGGGTTGAATTGTGCCCCTCCCTTGAGATATATTGAAGTCATAACCCCCAGTACCTTAGAATATGACCCTATTTAGAAATAGGGATTTTCCAGAGGTTCAATTCCAAGTTAATTCGAGGTCATTAGGGTGAGTCCTAATCCACTAGGACTGGTGTCCTTATACAAAGGGGAAATTTGGACGCAGGCATGCACACAGGGAGAATGCCACGTGAAGAGGAGGGCAGAGGTGGGGGCGATGTGCCTAAAAGCCAAGGAGTGCCAAGCATTGCCAGCACCGGTGGCGAGGAGAGAGAACGGAACAGATTCTCCCTCACAGCTCTCAGAAGGAACCAATTCGTCAGGCATCTTGATCGCAGACTTCTGGCCTCCAGAACTGTAAGAATAAATTTCTGTTGTTTAAGTCACCCAGTCGGTAGCACTTTGTTACCCAGCCCTAGCAAACAGTACAGGCGGGATGGAGTTGCAGCCCCTCTCCGCTGCGTAAGTCCTCACCACACCCCCAGCCCAAACTGTATGGCCTGTCCCACTCCACTGTCCTCACTCCTAACCAGCCTGTTTGCCCTTGTGTTTGTGTGGCCACCAGCCTGCACCGAACCCCACTCTTGCCAAAGGTCCAAGCCCCTGAGCCCTGGCCTGACCTCAGCCCTGACACCAAGCTCAGAGCAAGTGAGCTTTGAGGAAGAGGAAAGATGCCCTCTCCACTCACCTAAACTTTCCTTCTTTCTACCTTTCCAAGCTAGGACTGCAGGGAAAACCAGAAACTCAGGCTCCTAGAGCCCTCAGGTAGGGCTGGCTCTGAGACCAACCTCTAACCCACAGCCTCTGGCCTCTCACCCTGGGTAGGAGGAATCCCTCAGAAGAGGACTTCAACTTCCTGGGGTCATGACTGTCCAACGTGTGGATGCATTCCTTTCTGCCCAGTCTAACTCAATCCCTCATTTCACAGCCAAAGTGAATACTGGGCTAGGCCCGTGGGGAATGAAAGTGTCTCCTTGGCAACGCTTAGAGACTCGCTGAGATAGACACCTACTAAGCAGGGGTCCAGATCCCTGAGAGATAGAGGTTATCACTGGAGATTAGCTGGAGAAGTCAGGGAGGGCTTTCTGGAGGAGGAAGGATGTATGTTAGCCTTGCTGGAAAGCGTGAGCTGAATTTTACTGTGTGACTATGTTGAGCCAGGCACAGTCACATACTTTCTCTTATTTTATTTCTTTTTGTGTGTGAGGCAGGCAGTGTTATCTGCATTTTAGAGATGAGAAAACTGAGACTCGGGGGAGTGAACTGATTGACTCCAGACCACAGGCTTGTACATGTTGGAGGAAGCTTTTAACACATTGGCTGGCACATTAGAATTTTTTTTCCTTGGAGCCATGGTGTTTTATTATGAAAACAGAACAAAAATTTTGAAAACAAAATGATCCTTTCTAATTCAATGAAAAATTAAATTAGCCCCTCATAAAGGTATTGTGGCTGTCAAGGAAAAACATGTGGCCACATGAGGTGGACTCATTCCTTCCTCCAGCCTCAGCCACCCCTGGGTAGGGAGGACGACCAGCTTGCTCACGAGGGCTCTCCCCGTACCTGGGTCACCTTCCACATGGAAAGTCAGTTTGGACAACAGTGGCCCCATCCTCAGCTGTGCCTCCTGCATTCTAGATGGCTCATCAGGCCACAAGCACCCCCTCCACCCCCTGGCCATTCCCCTCCTCTGGGCCTTTGCACAAGCAGTCTCTTCTGCTTGAATCTCGGTGTTCTCTCCCTGCCCGGTGAACTCCAGTTCAGTTGCTCATTTTTTCCCTGCAGCCTTTGCGACTCATTGGCGAGGTTCAGTCCCTTCCACTTCTGTGCACCTGCCATCGTCTGTTCTGAGTTTTGGGTGCGTGGAGAGGAGATGATGTAGATCCTTAAGTTGCTCCTTCTGGTGGGCAGACTAGAAAGGGCCAAGGTGGGAAGGACAAGTGACGGAAACCTCCCTTCCCAAATCCCAAGGGGCCCAGGATGAGGTGGGAATGCAGGGCCCGTATGAATTGGACTGTGAGGGGCTTGGCTGCAGGCTCACTTGGGGAGCAAACTGTCCAGTCAGGAAGCACATTGTCGGGGGTGGTGTGGCGGGGCACCGATGGGCATGGGGCAGGCAGGGCGAGGACGCTGCTTTGGCCACCGATTAGTGGGCTGGGGCAGTGGGGATGAAAAGTGGCATTTCAAAAGCAGAACACTTAGGGCTGTTGAAGGCAGAAGGTATGAGTTAGAGGGTTTAAGGTGCTGGCTGGAGCTGGGGTTGCAGAGAACAAAGACAGATGATACAGGACCCAAAAGAAAAGCAAGTCTGGTCAAAATAACTCTCCGTCCCCACCCCGCCCTGAAGCACACCATGACAGCATCGATACACACCTAGCTTGTGATCGAGTCCTGTTTATTTTAGAAGCATAAACTGTGGAGCTAGGAAGGAGTGATGAAAACAAGGCAGCAGTCCCTCTGACAGGCGAGATCCAACACAGGCTCTGTCCGTGTGACCAAGGCCGACCCAGCAGCCCCGATCAGCCTTTTCCTGTGAAGACAACCTGGGCAGGGGTGAATCTTCCATAAGGGTGGGGTTGGGTGAGTTGGCTCTGGGTCCCTCTGGAGCAGGTGAAAAAGGCTAGAGGGCTCACAACACCCTTGACCAAGAGCACCCCATGCGGGCTCTGTGGCTGGGGCTAACCCACCTTCTGGACAGAACGATAGTGCCCTCTGGTCACCAGGAAGGTCCTGGGTGTTCAAGAACAACCTGCAGTGAGGCCCCCTGGCCAGCAAGCACCTGCATCCCCAGTCTAGTCACCTCTGCAGAGCCGTCAAGGAAGGGGCACCCCAGGCAGCCGACTTCTGGGGACCCCTCGTCTGGGTGACATAAGCCCCAGGCCCCTACACATACTGCTTCTTGGAAGCAGAGCTGCTGGGGCGACCGGGGGATTTCCGGCCACCCTGCGGGGGTGGGTCCAGGAAGAGGGGGGGCCTGGAAGAAGCCAGCCTCTCCTCTGTGGTCAGGTTGGCCCAGTTCTGCTCACTGGATGAGAGCCCATTATAGGTGGGGCATGGTGGGGACGAGGGCCCCTGGCCCATGGGGAGGTAGAAGAAGACCTGGTCCGGGTAAGGGTCCGAGGAGGGTCCCTGCGCTGGAGGGGGGTCCTGGCCCTGCCGGGCCCTCATGCCCCGGCTGAGGCAGCGGCACAGCAGGTACATCAGCTCCAGCAGGTTGAGCACCAAGGAGATGAGTCCGACCACCAGCATAAAGATGATGAAGATGGTCTTCTCCGTGGGGCGAGAGACAAAGCAGTCCACGAGGTAGGGGCAGGGTGCTCGCTGGCACACAAACACGGGCTCCATGGTCCAGCCATAGAGGCGCCACTGGCCATAGAGGAAGCCTGCCTCTAGCACACTCTTGCAGAGCACACTGGCCACATAAGTGCCCATCAGCGCTCCACGGATCCGCAGGTGACCATCCTCTGCCACCGAGATCTTGGCCATCTGGCGCTCTATGGCCACCAGCGCCCGCTCCACCTGTGGATCCTTGGCTGGCAGTGCCCGCAGCTCCCCCTCCTTCTGCCGCAGCCGCTCCTCTCGCCGAGACAGGTAAATGACGTGGCCCAGGTAGACCAGGGTGGGTGTGCTGACGAAGAGGAACTGCAGCACCCAGTAGCGGATGTGGGAGATGGGGAAGGCCTGGTCATAGCAGACGTTGGTGCAGCCTGGCTGGAGCGTGTTACACTCGAAATCCGACTGCTCGTCACCCCACACCGACTCGCCGGCCAGCCCCAGGATGAGGATGCGGAAGACGAACAGCACCGTCAGCCAGATCTTGCCCACCACGGTCGAGTGCTCCTGGACCTGGTCCAGCAGCTTCTCGAGGAAGCCCCAGTCTCCCATGGCTCCCGGGCCTGTATCTGCAGGGAGACAGAGCGTCAGCGCGTCAGCATGGCATCCTTCTCTCTCGCCCTAGCAATGCCCTGCAGGGAAACCCCATTCCACTGGCCCAGGTGCTCACGCTCAGCAGGGCCGGCAGGACCCAAAGCAGATCTTTGGATGGCTGCTAAGCTCTTTCTGTGGCCTCCTTCTGCTTCTCTGAATGGCCCTGGGTATGGCTAGGGTCTCTGTCTAATCACACATCTGCATCCCTCTTGTCCCCAGCCAGAGCTCCAGGAAGGCCACAGGCCAAGGAGATGTGGATCAAGTTGAGGTTCCTTTGCCTATGGGAACAGAGACTTTGAGGAATTTATCCCAGGCAGCACAGCCGGGCATGCCCTTTCCCCCTTTTGCCCAAGGCTGGTCACCCCAGATGGTGGAGGATGGTGAGGGTAGAGGTACTATCAGCAGCTTTTTAGGCATTCAAAGCCTCAGGTCCCTGCCAACCTCCAACCTCTCCTGTCTCCCCCAGCTGGCCTCACTGTAATCTTTGAGCTTGCAGTGGGGCGGTTTAGAAGCTGAAGGCAGCATCTCCCATTAGCTCTACGTGTCAGCTATAATGAGCACCTGAAACTTAAGGAGGGACACTTGGTCCTGTCCTTTGCCTCCGCTCCCACTCCTCCCCTCCAAAGCGGTTGCTGCCAAATTCTAGGCTCTTGAAAGGAATTGTCATTGCAGGGTGGAGGCACAGGCCACATGGTTCCCAAAACATTTGAGGGGAAGGACGGTAGCGGCAGGGGAGGGAGGAGTGCCCTTTCCCAGGCAGGAGGCTGTCTAGAGCCAGGCTCTGGGGCTAGGCCTGGGTTCGAATCTTGGCTCTTCCTTACTAACGGGAGCCTGGGATAAGTAACAACCTCTGAGCGCCCCAGTCTCCTCTCCGGTACAAAGTGCAAACAATAATATTCCTGCCTCCCAGGGCTGCTGTTAAGGATTCAATGAGAAAACGGTAGGAACCGCGCTTAGCACGGAGCTGGCCAAGGCAGGCTGGGAGAGCGGCAGGCGTCCCGTCCCGCAGCACCCTCAGTCCCGGGCTGTGGCGGGACCCCCGTCCCCCGCTGGACCTCCCGCTAGCAGGTGGCGCCCCCCTCCCCCAACTCACCGCCTGCCTGCCGGGCAGCCCAGGTGGCGGCGGGACGACGCGGGAGCGGCGCCCGGGGGAGCGGTGCTGGACCTGCCGGCGCGCGGGCGGCGGGCGGGGGCGCCTTAAATAGCGCCGCGGGCGGGGTGGGGGCAGGAAACGCGACGGGGAGGGCGGCGGGGCCTGGAGAGGAACGGGGGCGGGGACTGGGAGGTGCAGACGCCCGGAGCCCACTCTCGGGAGGTGGCACTGTGAGTTTGGGGGGCGCCAAAAGGGGCTGAGAAGCCCCCTACCTTGCTCTTCCCGGCTCTCTGTCCACCAGGTGTTCCAGGCTAACTAAACCCTCGTCCCCTGCGGATCTTTGGCCATGGGATGGGCTTTTCCCAGGGTGGCTGGATTTGAGAGGTGGCAGTAAGAGCGGTGGGTCCCCGCAACTGGCCTGCGGGGCTGTGAGGGGTGGACGATGGGGATGAGAGGGTGGGGCCGCTCATTTGTCAGGGGGCCCTAGTATGCCAGGACTTGGCCATCAAGGCTAATTATGGCGTGGGGAACCACGGTGGGAGCCGCGGTAATAATCCACACGTCCTCGAGTCTGTGGGAGCTGCGGTCTTCCAGAATTCTCAGACATCCCCATGCCTGGGCAGGCTCAGAGGTCACTAAGCAGCTCCAATGGGCCCTTGAGACTCAGGGTGGGGGGAACCTCCTGACCTTTAGCTTGGATCCCATTTTTCATGCCTCTAAATGGTGTGTGGGCCATCCAGAGGGAATTAAGGGATGTCAGACCCTGCCGTCACCCGTGGTGAACGTTAGGCAGGGGAGCTGGGGATACCACACTACACCAGCCAGCCTGGTCTCTGGCCTCCAGCTCTCACTGGTGGATGCAGGGATTGAGCATCTCAACCCTTGGATGATGGTAAAATTATAGATGTGAGAAGTTGTTCTGAGAAGTACTGGGTGACTCACAGGGAACTTGGTTAGGAACATGTCCTGGAGAAGGCTACATCAGCCAGAGGAAGAGGAAAGAATATTCTAGGCAGAGGAACAGCATGAGCAAGGACTCAAAGGCCTGGAGCTGTGAGGTCTGGAGACGGTTACCACTGCCCCCAAAGTGCTGAGACTTTGTTGGTGGCAGAACCCAGAAGTTGAGACTTTGCTAATGACGCCTGCATCCTTAAGCAAGTTGCTTAAAACCGTGTTCGAGAACTGAGAATTCACTGCAGAATGATAGTAAAAGTACCTATTTTGTGAGGTTGATGGGAGATCCGATCAAAACACAGAGAGCAATATTGGTACATAAAATTCTCAACGGGGTGGTAGTGAAAAATATTGTGACAAAACATTTGTAACAAAAGGGATCCGTGTGTTGGTCTTGGAGCAGAAGAGGCCGGGGCTCAGGGCAGAGTGGTGGTAGGGGCTGGGATGGCTGAGGATAGGGAAGGTGGCAGGTGAGTGCCTGGGGCTGGTGGCAGAAGGGTCCCTGTTTCTCCACCAGGGGATCCAGTCCTTGGAATCCCAGGGCCCCAGGGCCTGGTCCTTGAGGTTCTGTCTTCAACCCAGGCAGGACATCTGGGGGAGCAAGTGGGAGCCCTCAGACCTCAGGACTTCAGGGATGGCCGTCCCTAGGGGATTGTGCGGAACGGTTTCCCCTCCAGGCCTCTCCCTCAGGGCCAGGCTGAGCTGGTCCTCCTGGATATCCAAAGCTGACAACTGCTCCACTTAGTTCTGACCCTTGAGGGCATGAGAACAGAAGTCCCAGGAGGCTGGCTCTCACCACGCCCCACGGCAGCCTCTGCTCCCTCCCAAGTTCCTCTCCTGGGGCTGGGCCCAGCTCTCCCAAAGCCTTTCTGATGCGAACTCCTTGGAAGGAGGGAGGAAGGTGGAGGGCTGGGGGTGACATCAGGGCTGCCCTCAGCCTGCTCTGACCCCTTCTCAGGGGCTCTGGAGGTCAGGGTTTGAATAACCTGGCCCCTTCCCCCGATCAAGAAGCAGCTGGGATCATCCAAGCCAGCAGTCCCCACAACCTGGCCGTTCCATCTGGGAAACATCCCTGGAACCCCATACTTACCCCCATTCCCATTGCCCTGACCCTGTTCGGCCTGCCACCAGCTCATGGCCTCTCAACTGGTCTCCAGGCCTCTAGCCCCACCCCTCCAACCCAGCCTTCACCCTTCCCTAGAAACCTGACCACGACATTGCCCTGCTCAAAACCTGTCTGTGGCTCCCCATTGCTTTCTGGGGGCGGGGGGCGTGAGCTGTCCAGCCTCCAGGCTGTGGCCACTTCTCCATCCTCAGCCCTCTCCCCCTTTTGCTCTGTGGCCCGGCCCTATCTAACTGCCTGTGGTTCTCTGTGTGCTCTTGCCTTTGTCCTTGCTGTCCCCTCTGTGTAGAGCAGCCTCATATGCTGAACCCTGTGAATCTTTCAGGACTTTTGTCAGATGTCACCTTCTCCCAGAAGTCCCCTTGCTGGCCTCCGCTGGGTTAGGTGTACCTTTCTGCTCTCAGCAGCTCAGATACTGCCCAGGGATGCACTGTTTTTTTTTTTTTTTCTTTTTTTGAGACAGAGTCTCACTCTTTTTGCCCAGGCTAGAGTGCCATGGCGTCAGCCTAACTTACAGCAACCTCAAACTCCTGGGCTCAAGCGATCCTCCTGCCTCAGCCTCCCGAGTAGCTGGGACTACAGGCATGCGCCACTATGCCCGGCTAATTTTTCCTATATATTTTTAGTTGTCCAATTAATTTCTTTCTGTTTTTAGTAGAGACGGGGGTCTCGCTCTTGCTCAGGCTGGTTTCGAACTCCTGAGCTCCAACGATCCGCCCGCCTTGGCCTCCCAGAGAGCTAGGATTACAGGCATGAGCCACCGCCCCCAGCCTGCACTGGTTTTTTGTTGTTGTTTATTTATTTGTGTATATATATTTCCAGGAACATCATGTTGAGAATGTTTTCTTATTTTTAATTGTGGTTAAAAAACCCCTGTAATGTAAAATTTAACACCTTAACCATCTTAAGTGTACGGTTCAGTAGCGTCGAGTGTATTCACAATGTTGTGCAACAGATCTCCAGAACATTTTCATCTTGCAAAACGGAAACTCTGTATCCATAAAACAACCCCCATTAACCCCTGGGTGCAGTATTTACCTATCTTCACTCCCCTCCCCCATCAGACTGTGAGTCCCTTGAGGGTAGGCAGCTGGGTCTTGTTTATACCCCACCACCTCGCAGGGCACCAGGCCAGTCTATGAATTTATTAATTCAACAGAGAGTTACTGAGCACCTCCTGGGGGCTGTGGCACTATCCTAGACACTGGAGATCAACCAGGAAACAACAAAAAAATCCCTGGCCTCAGAAATTTTGCATTCCAGCTGTGGGAAGACGCACAATAAAATATAGGACATGTTAGATGTTGATAATGCTACGGGGAAAATAGAGTAGGGAGGGTTGAGAGTGCAAGGGGTGACAAGTTTCAATTTCAAATAGAAGAGAAAGGAAATCCTTGCTGAGCCGCTGAGCGCTCAGCTGTGATTCCAGTCCCGAAGGGAGGGAGGGAGCCCCACGGCTGTTTAGGGGGCAGATCGTTCCAGGCAGAGGGACCCAGTATGCAAAGGCCCTGTGACAGGGGTGCGCCTGGTGTTTCCTGCTTGAGGAACAGCCAGGAGGTCGGTGTGGCTGGAGTGGGTGAGCATGGAGGAGAGATGAGTTTAGAAAGGAACAGGCGAGGTGTGGGGTGGGGCAGATGTTTTGCGCCCTCTAAGGCCTGTGTAAGATGCCTTTGGAGGTTTTGGGCAGAGGAGTGACATGGCCTGACTTGGATTTTGACAGGATCCCCTGGCTGCCGTGCTGGGGACAGACCATGAGGGTGGGTGGCAGACTCGGACATCCCCTTCAATGTAGGACTCGTGTGGAGCCTGGTGAGGTGACAGCCTCCACCTGGGAGCACTTCCAGGAGCGCTGCTGCTGTCCAGGTGGAACAAGCTCTTCTTGGGGCGGCCCCAGGCAATGGCTGGGCCAACGGTGGTCAGCGAGGCCCCTCTTTCTGGTTTCTACATGGCCGTCTTCTGCTTGTGTTCGCAAATGGTGGAGAGAGAAAGATCATCTTTCTCCTATTTGTTCTTATAAGGTCACTGATCCCATTCAGGAGGGCTCCGCCACCCTCAAGACCTAATCACCTCCTGAAAGCCCCACCTCCTAATACCATCACATTGAGGGGCAGCATTTCAACATATAAATTTTGGGGGGACATAAGCATTCAGGCCTCATGGGGGCTTGGACCAGGGTGAATGAATACAAAATAATCTCCTGTTTACGTTGTGCTGCCGGGTGGCTGTGACTTTATGCCGTAGATGTGGACTTGGAGACTGTAAGAAATCTCAA
Organism: Avahi laniger; assembly: GCA_963575035.1. NCBI lineage: Eukaryota > Metazoa > Chordata > Mammalia > Primates > Indriidae > Avahi > Avahi laniger. Next base: position 57,851 of record CAUYSK010011466.1, on the reverse strand, counting down.
TCTATCACACGCATGATGGAAGGAAGCTTGCAGTGCAACCTTATGCGATGGGGACAGAGGAGGTCAAAGGTCCCTGAGAAGGCCAAAGGGATGTGAGGGCCACCTTGTGGTGACAGTGGTGTGCCCTGGGGACTCAGTGGTGAACAGTAGCATGATACATGCTGAATGAGATCAGTAAGCTGCACGGCTCGGAACAGCTCTAGCCCAAAGGCGGGATGTGCAGGGCAGGGCTGGAATGTCACCTCCTCCATGGTCCTGGCCCACAGCCTGGAGAAACGGGCCCAGGACTGGGAGTTCAGTCCACGCTGAGCATTCAGTCTCTGCTGGGGTAGCCAGTGATGTTCTCTGGTTGTTCTGACCTCCAAGCCACCCTTGACCAGGCAGTCAAAACCACCCAGGAAGATGCTGGAATGTAGGTGGAGATTACCCCTCCCTGAGACCTTTGTAACTCTCCAGGCCCAGCTGAGGCTGACCTTTGTTGCATCAGGCAAAGGCTTTCCTAAGTACGGTTGTACCCTGTCCCGGTACTGACTGAATACAATAGCACTGTGCTAATGTTTTACCTATAGGATCTCTTTTATCTCTACAACATATGCAAGTAGGAACTTCCCCGGGTGCTGTGCTGAATATATTCCTTTGCCCTCAGATGCACTCTCTACCCTGCGCCACCCTGCTCTGTGCCCCAGGAGGCCAACTTGCCCTCTGACTTGTGGTTGGGCTTGGGCAATGGGAGCCGCTGGCAGGCGAGCAGGAGATGGGAGAGTGAGGTTGGGGGGCTTATTTGGATGCTGTGGATGGGTGCATCCCACGGCTGCTGTCCACTGTCATCCTGGTACTAGCTGCAGGGTACTGCAGCATCCCTTTGTGGGTTTCCTCAATCATGTCCATGCCTTTGAAAGTCTAGGAGACTCTCTTTAAAGTTACTTGGGTTGAATGTTCCTTCCCTCGGTTTTCTGCTGGGCCCTGATTGATACATTCCCATTGTATTGATGACAAGACTGAGGCTCTGAAAGCCTGCCCAAGGTGCAGCGTGGTGAAGCTGTGCTCATGAAGCGGTCAAACTCTGATTTGGTCATGGGTGTGGGGAACAGTGGCAGCCCAGCCCTGGGCCCTTTAAACTTGGCTGGCTTACCCACCCCCTTACTGGCCACTCGGGAGGGCAAAGATGGACCCCGGCCTGTTCTGTCTACACGACGTCTCTCCTTGCTTGCTTTGGCTCTTGCTTCCTGGCCATGCCTTTGCTGGTCACTAAACGTTCCTATGGGTTAGTGTAGCCTTGCACCCCCTTTTGCTTCCTATTCTGGTCTGGGCTTGGTGATGGTGTCCTCTCCTACATTTCAGGTCATGACACAGGTGCGAGCCACCCTGGGATTGGTTAGCACGGGGCAGAGTCTGCATTTCTGTCTCCCCCAGACTCTTAGCTCTCTGGGCTCAGGTCCTACTTCTCTGTGCAGCCCCAGCACCCTGCCAGGGGCCTGGCGTGGAGAAAGTGCTCACGGAAAATGGAGTGAGCCGAGGGAAATGCTGGCTGAGGCCGGGACTGCACGCCTTAGAGCCGGCTCCATGGCCCATTGAGAGTATAAACAGTGAGTGAGTGTATGAATAACAGGGACTGTGTGTACATAGGGTGGAGATGAGGGTTATGGTGGCAGTGACTGGGTGACGAAGGAGGAAGGAGTGTGGCTCTCTGTAATGAGAGTGACAGTGATTGTGTGTCTACTGGGGCAGAGGCCAATCATGAAGGCCGAGTGTCTGTTGTAGAGGGAGCACAGCACCCTCTTGTGGCCATGACTGGAATCCCAACATATACATGCGGAGTGTCCTCCCAGCCCCACCTCCAGCCACCCCCAGTCCCGCCTGTCAACCCCAGCCCCCGCCTAGCTTCCAGCCACAGCCACGGCCCTCACGCTAGTTTCTCCCCCAGCCTTGGCGCTCTTTCCCCTTCTGAGGGCTACGTTCCCTGCCCCCCGGAGTCCTGTGAGTGGGAGCGTGGAAGAACGGAGGACAGAGCCAGCCTGTATAAAACACGGCCTTTACTGATTTCAAGGAAACCACCTTGGGATGTTCCTGTCAGGCGGCTGCGGGCAGGGAGACGGAGCAGGGTTTGGGGGAGGAGGGCTCCGCTGAGGAAAGTGGTGACACGAGGACCCCTGGGTGTCTCCGGCACCTTCCCAAGCTCACTCTCCAGCCTCCAGACCTCCGGCTGCTGGGAGAAGACCTCTCCACCTTGGGAATCTGGGTGGTTCCTCCCAGGGGAGGGAAGAGTCTTTTTGGTCCCACGTCCAGCCCAGGACAAACGTCTCTCTTTGTGTGGCCTCCAGGCCTCTGTGCCTGCTGCTGTCTCTGCTTGGGAGCTCTTCTCACCTCTTTTGCACGTTATTTCCTCAGGGAAGCCCAATCGCCTCCTCCTGGGTTGGCCTGAAGCCCTGCTGTGAGCGCCCTAAGCATCCCCTTGCATGGCAAGCATATAGTCTGTCTCCTCCTAGGGCTGGCGCTGGGCCCGTGGGATACCTATTCCCAGGTGGACAGCCCAGTGGCCAGCATCAAAAAGTATCTGCCGAAGCGGAAATTGGATGGCTTAGTGAATTCAAAGTGGGGTACCCAGCCCCCAAGGGACCCTCCACCCTGCAGCACCTCCCTGCCTGTCCCGCTGGCAGCCCCAGTGTCACCCCCAGCCCCAGGGTCAGGTGGGGGTCAGCTTGGGTGCTGAAGTCTGCAGCTTGTCATTGCCCGGGTCCGGGTCCAGCTCCCCATCCTCCACCAGCTTGTGGTGGCAGCGGCAGGTGGAGGCCCGGCTTTTGGAGGGTGAGGGGCTGCGGCCCCCTCGGGGCCTGTCCTTGTTCAGGCATTGCAGGGCCCTGTGGAAGATGAGGTAGCAGATCTCGCAGATGGTGAGCACGATGCAGACAGCTGAGGCGCCCACCATGAAGTAGGTGAAGACCTTCTTCTCGGTGGGCCGCGCGATGTAGCAGTCCACGATGTTGGGGCAGGGTGCCACGTTGGCACACTGCACCAGGCGTGGCATGCTGAAGCCATACCAGAGAGTGTGCAGCACGTAGAGGAAGAGGAGCTCGATGATGAGCTTGAAGATGAGGCTGAGCAGGTAGGTCCACCACAGGCCGCCGTGCTTCTTGCCCGCATTGTCATATAGCTTGGTGCACTGGTCACCGTGCTTCAGGCGGTGCCGCCGCTCCCGATCCTCGCGGTAGGCCACGTGCAGGATGACCAGCAGCGAGGGGCAGGTGACAAAGATGAGCTGCAGGGCCCAGAGGCGGATGTTGGAGATGGGGAAGAACTCGTCGTAGCAGACGTTGGTGCAGCCGGGCTGCCTGGTGTTGCAGTCAAAGTCCTTCTGCTCGTCCCCCCACACGCGCTCTGCGGCCACCACGTACACCAGCACCCGGAAGACGAACACCACCGACAGCCAGATGCGCCCGAACGCTGTGGAGTACTTGTTCACGCCGCTCAGCAGGGCCTGGAACATCTTCCAGTCCATGGCGCCTGGTGGGGGCTCTGGGGGCCGTGCCCACCTGGGGAAAAGGAGGAAGAACCTTGATATTAATGAATAGATTACTACCAGGCGCTATTCTGAGCTCTGACTTGTTCAATGATCGCAACAACCCTAGCAGGTGGCGACTACTATTCTTCCCAAGCTGCAGATGGGAAACTGAGGCACACCAAGGTTAAGTAACCTGCTCCAAGTCACAGAGCAGGTGTGCTGAAGGAAGGGGATGTGCATTTGCTGATGATAACAGTTACCATTTACTGTGCCTGACTATGAGCCAGGCTTGAAGCTAAACACTTCATGAGTGGGATCTCATTTAATCCTTTCTAACAACCCCTTGAGGTGGCTGTGACCATGCTCCCCATTTACAAATGAAGAAACTCATAATCAAATGATTGCAAAGCACATAGTACACAGTAAGTGCTCGATTAATGCTGGCTACTCACTGCTGCGAAGTATGGAGAGCTCAAGTCACTCACTTAGAAGAGGTGGCTTCCAGGCTGGGCTGTGGGTGCCAGGGCCTGTGCCTTCCACCACCTGCTCTCCCTTCCCTGCTGGATGTCCTCCCCAGACCAGATGCTGGAAACTGTCACCTTGTGGCTGTCACTCTCCTGTGAAGCTGGGGTGATGAGTCCCAGTCTTCAGAGAGAAAACTGAGGGAAAGGGAGGGGAAATAACCTGCCTAAGGTCTCGCAGCCAGTGGGGTGGTAAAGATGGAAGACCAATTCAGGTGGGGGGTCTGGGGGGGCTATGGTCTGGCTGCTGGGAGGACACAGATCCAGGGAATACCTAGAGACAACTCCCCTCTCTGTGCTGGGCCTGAGGGAGCCCCAGCCACGCTGGTTGCCAAGGCCTTTGTGGTGGGGAGACGTGCTTTGTTTAGGACCTTGAATCTCACATCTTTTTCCCAGTCTTGGAGTGACTCAGAGGGTGTGGATGGGTGGGTCTGCCTGAGTGTGTCTTGTGTCTGTGCTGTGGTGGGCGTGAGAGCACATGCCTCTCCACGTGTGTGTGTGTGTGTGTGTGTGTGTGTGTGTGGGCCTGCACGCCCATGTGAGTGCTCCTGGAGCTGGGTTTGCGTCTCTAAGCATGCACAACGCCTGAGGGGCCACCACCCTGCTCCAAGCCGCCATGGCTCTGGCCTGTATCATTGCCACAACCTCCTCACTGGCTGTTCGCTTCCACTCCTGCTCCCCTAGAAGCTATTAGCTCGGTGCATGTCTCTCCCTTACCTAAAACTCTCCACTAGCGTTTCATTACGCTTAAGGTTAAACCCCTTTAATTCTCACTCTACATTCTACATGATGATTCTACATTCGTCTTCAGTGATTCTACACTCTCATCCTCCTTTCCTCCACTCTCACTCTGACTCACTCTGCTCCAGCCACGCTGGGAGCCTGGAAGGATTTGTATTGGTTCCTTCTGCCTGGAATGCTCTTCCTCCAGAACCTCACATGGCTGGCTCCTTCTCATCACAGAGGTCTCCAGATTACCCTGGGTCTGAAAGGGCCCTGCCCCTAGTCACTCTGCTCCTGTCGCCTTCATTTTTTTCATAGAACTTAATTACTGTTTGAAATTAAAGTCTTTGTCACCTTTTGTTCTTATTCATCGACTGTCTCCCGCACTAGAATGTCAGCTTGGTCTTGCTGCTACCACTGCTTGGCACACAGTCGGTACTCAATAAATGCTGAAGGGGTAAACATTCACTCACTAGTTGGGTGACTTCCAAGAACTCTCCTTGATCCCGTTTTCTTATCGCTAAAGGGAAATAATTCTGCTTTCTTGGGCTGTCCTAGTAATCACAAGAGACTGTTCCCCGGAAGGCGGCCACTCACCTGGTGAGAGTTCAAAGGCACTGAAGTGGTGGCTGGCGCCCTGGCTGCCAGCCCTGAGAGGAAGGGTGCCCTGACTGCTGCTTCCACCCGACACCCTCCCGGGGCTGCCTCCTGGGGTGCAGCCCCCTCCCGGGCCCCCACCCTCCAACTTCTGGAGCTGCCTGCCCAGTCCCTCCTGACACACCCCAGGCAGGGACGGACTCACCGGCCAAGAATTTCCCTCCCAAGCCCAGGCTGGAGACTGGTGGGGCCGGTTCTGGTCCCCCTTGCTGCGCCCCAAAGCCAGCTCCGAGCCCAACCGTTTCTTTCCAGCCCCTGGACAGGACAGCGTCCAGCCTTGCCCCCCCCCACAACGTCCCCCTTCGATGAGCCCCCTCCTCCCCGGTTTCCCTCCATTCCAGGCAGCTCGGAGCTTGCGGACGTGGGAGGGGGCGTCCGGGAACCTTCCAGCAGCTGGAACCCCCACCGGGGCCAGAATCGAGGGGCGAGAAAGCGGGGGTGGGGTGAGGGGCCGTTGCGGGGAGAGCCCTCCACCGCCACCTGAGCAAGCCCTGCGCAGCCCAGCCGCAGGCAGGTGCGAGCGCCAAGCCCCAGCCCCAGCCCCGCGGCGGGAGTTACCGGGAGCGCTCAGCGGCGCTTGGGGGCCCATCCCGCACTTACCAGCAGTGGCGCGGCCACCTCGGGGCCCTGACCCCGCGTCCCCGAGGCCCGCAGCGGAGGCGAGCGCGGCCCGGGCAGGGCTCGAGGGTCGCGGCGGGGCGCGCGGCGGGTACACCGAGGGACGGCGAGGAGGAGGGAGGAGCCGGCGAGCGGGTCCCTCTAGTCCCGACGCTGCCACGCGCTCCCTGGGCAACCTCCGGAGGGGCTTCCGGCGCGTCTGAGCCTTGGTTTCCTCGCGCGTGGAATAGGGGCACTGGCGGCCATGGGCAGGACTGCTGCGAAGGCTCCGGTGAGATCGGGGCGTGAAGAATTCCGCACAGTTAAGTGCCTGGGCCGGGGGATGGACTACAGTCAGGACGCGCCCACGCTCGTTTACTCGGATTCGTGCCGGGCCCTGCCCGTCCCTGTCCCCGCCTGGCGCAGGGCCTTGACCCTATGTGGGCACACTCCCGGGAGCCTGCCCTGGTGCCCTCCCGGCGCGATGCGTCCTCGACGGCGGCCTCGAGGGCAGCCCGAGTGCACTTCGGAGAGCCGGGGCGGGGACAGACCCTGTGCCCACAGCGGGAAGGGCACAGTGAGTCCTGGGCCTGGAAGGGAGATGTATGGGGTGGGGGTGGGGTGAGGGCGGGATGAGGGAGGTTCTGTGCTGAGGTGAGGGGCTGGCGCAGGGGTAGGGGCAGACCCTGTGCCCTACACTCTCTGCCCAGGGAGGCAGGCCTGTGCTGGGGTGCGGCTGGGCTGGGCTCTGGGGATAAGGAAGCTTTGTCTTACTTACTAGTGTGTCATGACTGGGAAGCTACAGACAGCCCCTGGCGCCCCAGCTGCGTGTGGGAAATTCCAGCCTCCCTGGGAGTCTCTGGATCTTAGCATTGGGTCTGATCCTCACTGTCTAGAGGGAGAGAATGTCCCTAGTGCTATGGTGAGAACACGTGGCATTTGCTCAGGACGGTGTGGTTTATGCCTGAAGTCTTGGCATAATTAACGATGCTCCTTTTTACACTCAAAGCATGCCCCCAAAATTAGGAAGATCAACTGCGGTCACCTCCTACTACTCATGCTGGTGGAGAACTGACACTGAATTGCGAGCTCAGAGAAATCTTTGTGCCAGACACTGTCCCACATCCTCACAGCGTCCAGATAAGGAAGGTACCGTCCCTCCTGCTTTGATACATGAGAAAACCGAGCCACAGAGAGGATAGATGACTTGCTCAGGCTCACACAGTAACAAAGCCACCTCTAGAGGCCTCCGCAATGTTGTCTCTGGATAGAGCAAAGTCACAGGGAAAAGGCCACCTTTTATCCACTGCAATCATGGCCCTTGAAAACCAGTGCTGGGTGACACTCTTCAACCCACTGGAATGTTTCCATCCCTACCATGTTCCTAAAAATGGCCTGTCGAGGTCACCATGGATCTCCACGATGCTAAACCTGAAAGTCATGTCTTGTCCCCTGCCCCTTGATCTTCCGAAGCGCCTGACACACTGGCCACTTCTTCCTTCTCAAAACACTTTCTTCTCTTGGCTTCCTTGCCACCACGCTCCTGGGTTCCTCGAACCTCGGAAGCCTCACATCCGGGCCCAGTCTCTTCCTTCCCCGGTGAGCTCATCAGTCCTGGGGCTTAAATACCATCCAGTCACCGACAGTCCCATGTTTCCAGGGCTGGTCCTGACTTTTCCCTGAACACCAGAGTGTGTGGCCATGTTACTCACCTGACCACCAGGGTTGCCAGTTTCTCGTTGTTTATTCTTGCATCATCTGTGCATGTTCAACTACATGGATACTTTTTTTTCTACATTTAACCTGTGGACGTATGTTATGTATCTTCTGTACTCTGCTTTTTCTAAATTTAACAAAATATTGGATATTTCCTCCTATTAGTAGAACTACAGCTGTTTTGCTGTTTCTTTTTTTAAACAACTGAATAGTATATAGAAGTGGAATTTTGGAGTTAAAGTTGTGTGCTCTTTTAAAATTTTGATACATACTGCCCAGTCCCCTTCATAGATGTATCAGTTTTCACTACCATGAGACAGGAGAGTGCTTGCTTCCCCACGTCCTTGCCAATATAGGGCGTTATCAAACTTTATGGTCTTTGTCCGTGATATCTCATTATACTTTTATTTTGCATTTCTCTTATTATGAAATTGAGCATCTTTTAATATATTTAAGAGCTGGGTACAGTGGCTCATGCCTAAAATCCCAGTGACTTGGAAGACTGAGGCAGGAGGATTGCTTGAGGCCAGGAGTTCGAGACCTCCCTGGGCAACATATCTCTAAAATAATGAAAAAAAATTAACTGAGCATGATGATGTGTATCTGTTGTCCCAGCTACTTAGGAGGCTGAGGTGGGAGGATCACTTGAGCTCAGGAGTTTGAAGTTGCAGTGAGCTATGATCCTGCCACTGTACTCCAGCCTGGGCAACAGAGCAAGACCCTGTTTATTTTAAAAAAAAATATGTATATGTATTTAAGAGCCACCTTTGTTTTTATGTGAACCATCCTTTACCTTTGCCCATTTATTCTATAGGATGGTTTCCTTTTTATTATAGATTTCTTAGGAGCTCTTTACATATTAAGGAAGCAAGCCCTCTGTTTATGATACAAATAGAAAGGATCCCTCCCACCCACTGTTGTTTGACATTTGTAATTTGACTTTGTATGTGGAGTTTTTACCAGGCAGAATTAAACATGTTTTATGTAGTCAAATGTAGTAATCTTATCTTTTATGGCCTCTGGGTTTGGTTGTAATTAGAAATGCCTTCTCCACTCTGAGAATTGCAATAAAAATTTTTCTCATGATTGCTTCTGGTTAAAGTAGCATTTTCATGATCTAAATCAGCTCATGTCACTCCCCTATAAAGCCTTGCAGTGACTTATCATTACCTTTAGAGTACTACTGACTCTCTGACACTGGCCTACAAGGCCCCAAGCATTCCAGTCGTGCCTCTCCTCCCATCCCACATCCCCTCAATCACTGTTTTCCTGTCTCGGTGGCCTTCTTTCTGGTCCTCGGACAACCCACATTCACGCCAGCCTACCGGCCTTTGCCTTTGCGGTTCCCTCCGCCCAGGCTGATCTCCTCTGATCCTTCGCTGGGCGAGTCCCCCGCTCCTTACTCAGATCTCGCTTTCTTATAGAGGTGTTCCCTGGCCCCCCCATCTAAAGGCCCCTCACCCCACCTCCTCAGCGTAATTTCATTACAGTCTCTGAAACTGCCTCCAAGGGAGCAGGGAGTCGCAGGTTGTGGTCGCGTCCCGCTGCATCTGCAGGGCCTGGAGTGCACCAGTCACTTGGTTACTATTTAAGAAGGAACCACTGTTGCGCACAGGATATGTGTGAGAACTGCCTCTGTGTGCGTGTGTGTGCGTGTGTAAGACTGGGCAGCCGTATGTAAAGGATGGCAGTGTGGGCCACTCGTGGGTATGCTGTGTGTGTGGTTGTGAACGTGTGTGATTGCAGAGATGGCTAGGATGGTCTGTGCGTCTGTGTGGTTGTGTGTGAGGTGGTGGTGTGTAGTGGTGTCTATGTGTGTGGTTGGGTTATTCTGCTCTGGTGACCGGGTGATTTTATTGTGTAGGTCCTATCATTCTGACCCTTCCAGACGCCGGCCCCTGACTCTTGACACTAGGTAGTGTTCCCGACAACTGGCCTTTGCTTTTTCTGGAGGGAGCTGGAAGAGTTCCGCATTCCAGAGAGGCTCTGAGGACCTTAAGGCCTTGCTGTCCATCCTGAATTTCTGCTCTCTGAGTAGGGGAGTGTGTGGGAGGCCATCTAGGCCATCCCCCTGCCTCAGGGCAAGGCTGTGTTGCACCAGGGCTCGGCAGCTGCCCAGCTGCCCCCGCTCCCCTGAGGGCCTACACCTGCTATCTAGGGGCGGAGGCCCTAAGTCTGCCACTGGCCTCTTCCGGCCCAGCCCTGGCCCAGGTTGGTCTTGCTTCCAACCGCCCCTTCCATCTAGAGTCTGCCCAGGCCTCAGGCGGGGGCTTCCTGGGATGCGGAGGGCCCCCACCTCTCAGGCTGGGGTTTCCCTCGTGTTTGTGTATCTTCAGCAGTGGCCTGGGCCTGAAGCCGTCTCCTCCCTTGAGCAGGGGCGGGGGCAGGCAGAAGCCCCTGGAAGGCAGGCTGGGCAGAGGGGTGCGGGCATCCAGCCGGCTCCAGCATGTCTGGGGCTGTGGACGGGGAGGGGGTGATGTCCCAGGACCTGGCTGGAGTGTGACCTTCCTTCCAAGCGTCTAGAGTTGCTTGCAACCTCTGCCCTCACAGCTTAATCCTCAAGTAGAGCGAATAGACGGCTCTGCTGAGCTACCATCGGGATGCAGCCATCCTACGTGTGCACCCGCTTGTCACCCACCAGGACCTCGTACCGCCCCTCTCCTCCTCCGTCACCAACCCTTTGCTCTTCACTGGATCTTTCCTGTTACAATAAACATGCAGGTATTTCTCCATCTCGAAAATCCCCAAACACCTCCCTTAACCCCACTTCTTTCAGTGTCTGCATTTCTTTCTGCTCATTTACAGCAAAATTTCTCAAAAGAGTTGTCTTGATTCATTATCTCTATTTCTCTTGTTCTAATCAGGCTCTTGCTTCTCCTGGCACACCCACACTGCTCTTGCCCCGGTCCCCACGGCTGACTCCCACAGCCGAATTCCAACCCTCGTCTTTCCCTGAACTTTCAGCAGCGTCGAATGCAGTCGATTCCTCTGGCCTCGACGCTTCCTTTGGCTTCCGGGACATCACACGCTCCTGACTTTCCTCCTTCCTTGCTGGACTTTCTTTCTCTGTCTCCTTTGCTGGTTCCTCCAGATCTGCCCTACTTCTAACTGCTGGGGCGCCTTGGGGCTCAGTCCTTGGACTCCTTCTCTTCCCTGTCCTCACTCATCTCTGGTAGTGTCGTCCAGTCTCAGGGTTTAAAACACCAAAATTAGGCTGACGACTCCTCAATACTCATCCCCAGCCTGGACCATTTCCCTAAACCTCACAGTGTGTGCTCACATCTCTAGCCGTTCATCGGCTTTTCCCTGTGGATAGTTAGCAGGCAGCACACTTACTATGTCTCACGTTAAAGCTCTTTACTTATGAGGGCTGCCATTTACTTATGAGGAAAGTAACAAACAAACAAAACCAGACACCTGGTTAAATTTGGATTTTAGCTATTATATGGGGCAGACTTATATTTAAAAAGTATCCACTGTTGATGTGAAATTTGCTTATCTGGCAACCTACACCTTTTACTCCTCTGCCACTTTCTCTCTCACTTGCTCTTCTAGTAAATGGCAATTTCACTCATCTGCCTACTCGGGCCCCAAACCTTAGAGTCACCATCGATCCGCTTTTCTCATACCCCACATTCAACATCAGGGAATCATTTTGGTGCTAGTTTCAAAATATTTTCAGAATCTGGCCACTTCGCGCAGACTCTGTTCCCAGTGCTTGGAACATTAACCGTTTCTTCCCTGGATTATTGAAACAGACTCTTAACGGGTCTCCCTGCTGCGGCCTTTGCCCGCATTCACTTACAGCTGACACAGCCACCAGCGGGATGGTGCTCCTTTGTGTTCAAAGTGCTGTACCCGGCTTCTGAGTCATTTAGACTGACAGTCAAAGGCATCAGAACAACCTGTAAGACCCTACATGAGGCCGGGCACAGTGGCTCACGCCTGTAATCCTCGCACTCTGGGAGGCCGAGGTGGGAGGATCACTTGAGACCAGGAGCTCGAGACCAGCCTGAGCAAGAACAAGACCCATTCTCTATCAAAAAATAGAAAAATGAGCCAGGCATGGCGGTGTGCACCTATGGTCCCAGCTACTCGGGAGGCTGAGGCAGGAGGATCGCTTGAGCCCAGGAATTTGAGGTTACTGTGAGCTGTGATGGCACCACTGCACCCTAGTGGGGGTGACAGAAAAAAAAAAGACCCTACATGATCGGGTCCTTCTCAGGCCTCCACTGAATGCCCTGGCCTCATCTCCACATCACTTGACTCACTGTCTGCCTGTCTCACCGGCATCCTTGCTGTCCTGGGTGCACGCTGGGTTTTTCCAGTCTCAGAGCCTGTGTACTTGCTCTTTCTTCTGTCTGTATCAGATTTACTGACCTTCCTCGGCCTCCGCTTCTACAATTGCAGTTCTCCTCCCCAAATCCCCCACTCCCCCGCCTGATTATTTTTCTCTGTATTAGCATACTCTTCTAACGTATTCTGTATCTTGCTTACGTTTTTAGTCGCCCCATCTCAAGAATCTACAAGGACAGCCTTATTTTTCCTGTTGTGTCCGCTGCTATATTCCCAGTGCCTGAAACAGTGCCGGGCACTTTGTAGCAAAAAACACTAGTTGAATGAATGAATGAAACCCAGAAAGCGCAGAATGCTCTGGTCCCAGGCCAGCACATAGCAGCTGTTTCGTCGGTTCCCTTCTAGCTCAGCGGTGCCATCCTCCTACCCTCCAGAAGTTCCCCCTGATCACTCGCCCTCCTCTAGGAACTCTTTTATGACCAAGCCTCATTTTTCTTCACTCCTTCCTGCCACCAGGCCCAAATCCCTGGTGCTCAGAGGTCCGGTGGGTGGTGTGGCTGGCTGGAGCCTGTCTTCCTCCAGCCTCTGCTGTGCTTCTGGAATGGAGGAGCCTCCTTGCTCGGGCTGTCCTTCGAGCTGCGAGGGTGTGGGGCGTCAGGATGGCTGGGGAAGCCAGCTTGGGGAGAGGTATGTGCAGTGTGCCCTGAAATCAACCTAGCACCTGAGATATGGAAGCTTCCGGAGCCTCAATTCTGGGCCGAGGAGGTGATGGGCACAGGGCATCGGGAGTGGAGCTTAGACTGATCTGGGCTGCAGGGCTGTGGTGCCTGAACACGCTGCCCCTGCAAGTTGGAGAGGTCCTGACTTAAGCACCTGAGAGGATGGTTTGCCATTAGCTGAGATGGGAAACATGAGAGAAGGAACATGTTGGGAGAGGCAGAAGAAAACAACAGGGTCATTGTGCCTGGAGTTTGCTAAATGATATATGCATTTGTAAATGATATTCGATGCAACCATTTTGCCAAGGCTATTGGGACGTTCTGCATGGCCTTAAAAAACCCTTTCTTCTAATGTAAGTGCACAACGGATGGCTTCACCCCATCCCGTGCTCATCCCCGAGCCTCCCCTGACCCCCAACACTAAGCCCATCCTGGAGCCTCAAGGGTGGGGTGTGGCTTGGGACTGGTTGTTTTCAAGCCAAAATGTCCTGAATCTGAGTTCCCTGTGGGACAAGTGTGTTTGGATGTCCAGAGACACTGGGAGGCATGGGACAGCCTCAGGAAAGAGAAGAGTTAGAACCCTTGGGCTCTGTTGGTGCGAATGAAAAGTGGTGCAGCCCTTGTGGGAAGCAGTTTGGCAGCTCCTCAAAAAGTTAAACGTAAAATTACCATCTGACCCAGCCAGGTCCACTCCTGGATATAAACCCGAAAGGACTGAAAGCAGAGACTCAGACAAATACTTGTATAGGAATGTTCGCAGCAGCACGATTCACAATGGTCAAAAGGTGGGGACAACCCAAACGTGCACTAGTGGGCGAATGCGTGAACCAATGGTGGTATATCCATATGGTGGAATATTACTCACCCATAAAAAGGAATGGAGTTCTGATACATGCTGCAGTTAAGTGAAATAAGCCACACACCAAAGGACAAATATTGTATGATTCTACTTTTTTGAGATATTGAGAATAGGCAAATTCCTAAAGACAGGAAGTAGGTTAGAAGTTACCAGGGGCTGGGTTGACGGATGAGTGGGGGTTATTGTTTAGTGGGTACAGAGTTCTTGTTAGGGGTGATGTGAAAATTCTGGAAATAGTGGTGATGGTCGTACAACATTGTGAATGTAATTAATGCTACTGACTTGTACACTTAAAAATGGTTAAAATGATAATTTTTATGTTATGTGTGTTCTATCACAATAATTTTTTTTTTAAAAAAAAGAGAAGAAGGGTGGAAATATGGATTTGGGAGTCGACAGCGACCAGATGGCTGTCAAGGCCTTGGGGAGAGGATGCAATCGCCCAGGTGGACGTGAGACTGAGGCGGGAAGGCAGCCTGGGACAGAGCCCCGAGGACCTTCCTGGCTGAGAGCTGGACTGAGGGAGATTGAGAGGGAGTGGCTGGAGCAGTGGGAGGAAAACCAGAAGAGTGATGTCCCAGAAGCCCAGGTGTATTAGTCAGCACTCTTAATTGCAATTGGCGGAAATGCAATTTGAATTAATTTGGGCACATGTGGGAATTTATAGGTTTATAGAAACACGGGATGGGCAGGGATAACTTGGGGCCCCAAAGGCACCTGGTATCAGGTCTGGGGTTCATCTGAGCCCTCTCTCTTGCTGCCTGGCCTCTGCTCCTCTCTGGTTGTTGTCTCCTTCTCTCCCGGTACTGATGAGATTTTGCACAGGTCTCTTGTACAGCGTTACCAGCAGCTCTGAGCTCATGTTTTCCCAAGTTTTGTCTCAACATGCTTCCCCGAAAAACCACTGAAATGACCTTGGGAAGAGCCCTAATTGGCCTCCCCTGGAGCATGTGCCCACCTTGAGGACCAGGGACCAGGATGGGCTGCAGTTGCATTTGGAGCCCCAGTTTGGAGGAAGAGGAGAATTGCTGGTGGGCAGAACAAAGAAGGGGGCCAGGCACAGGAAGAGACTCAGGAAGAAAGGCCATGTGCCTTGTCCAACACCTCCTCACCCAGACGAGGACTGCAAAGCATCCACTGGGCTTAGTGACAAAGGCATCGTGGGTGAACTTGGCAACGGCGGGGCAGTTTGAGTGGCATGGTGGGGACAGAGAGGGATCACGGCTGGTGGGTGAGAGAGTGGGAGGGGAGGAAGGAGAGAGGATAAGTGCAGACTTGTCTCAGCAGGCACAGTTGTGAAAGGCAGGAGGGAGATAAGGAGGTAGCCGTAGGGGACGTGGGGTCAAGGAAGTGATCAGCTTTTGTTTCTCGGATGGGAAAGAGCTGAGCACGCCAACATGCTGAGAGGGCGGGAGAGAGGTAGAGGTTGAAGACAAAGGAGAAAGCAAGGAGGTGGCGAGAAAGGGGATCCCCAGCACAGGGGTGGGAAAGAGAATTAGCAGGGCCCTAGCCCTCTGTGCCGTGGGAAAGGAGGGAAGGAGGATGTGGGTGAATTGTCTGTAGGTTTGGTGGCGTTCTTCTCAGATAGCTTCTACTTCCTGTAAGAAATACACTGTGAATAAGATAGAATGTGCTAGAATGTTTGGGGAGAGTGGGGAAATCAAGGCTGCCACCATGGACAACCTCAGAGAGACCAAAGCAGGATTAGGCAAGGTGGCACCGAGCACCCAGCCTGGAGAAGGCGAATTTGCAGTGGCCTCGCTGTTTGGTCGTGTGGTTCACGCCAGCAGAGCCCGGCCCAGGGGGTGGAAAAGCCCAGCTGGATGGATGGGGCCTGGAGTCTTGCCAGGTGGGAGGGCAGAGGGGCGGTGGGGGTATTGGTGAGACAGCAGCTCATTCCAGGCCTGATCCCAGCAAATGTTCATGACCTTTTTGCGCATGCCAGATATTACTGAGGGTACACTGCCCCGCCACACAGATGCCGCGCCTGCCCTCAGAGCCCGGTCCAGTGGGGAAGGCAGCTCCCACGTGGGAGGAGGGTGACTGCAGAGACGCTGCAGAGCCCAGGCCTAGCCGGATGCAGAAGGGAGGGGACGACTGGGAGAAGGTTGGGAGAAGGTCACAGGGTCAGGTCTGGAGGTGCCTGTGAGGCCGTGGGCGGGTGTTGGAGGGAAGAGCTAGGTGAGAGGACTGGGGTGGGGGCCGTGGCAGGTGTGGGATGGCCTGCACCTGTCTCGCCGTTTTCTCCTTCCCTCCTGGTACAGCAGCCAGCCTGCACTGCGCCGGTCCAAGTTGAGCCTCCTGCTGGGCTCCGGGTCCCACTCCTTCTGGCTGTCCCTCCTCTACTGGCTGCATTCCGCCATTACTTAGACATGCTCAAGGCTCTCCGTGGTAAAAAATAAATCTCCCGTCCCCCTATTCTCTGGCAACGAGCGCCCTTTCATTTCCATTCCTTTTGTGGGCACATTTCCTGACCAGGTGTCCACGCCTATCCCCTTTTACTTGGCCCTCACTGTCCCCTCGCCTCCCTGGGACCTGGTTTCTGCATCTCATTCTCTACAGACGACACTCCTGCACGGGCACCCGTGACCATCTTGTTGTTAATCAAACAGACGCTTTCCAGTCCTTATTTGATTTGGCCCATGTCAGTGCTTGGCCCTGATAATCACTCTCTCCTTCTAGAAACACTCTTCTTTTGGCTTCTGTGACATCATCGTCTTCTGTGCCGTCACACTCCCTTGACTTCCATGACGCCTGCTTACCCTTAGCTGGCTTTCCCCCATGCTGTTTGCATGTGAAGCCTTTATCCTAGGGCATCTCGCCCCCCGGTCTTTGTACTGTCTGCTCCACTCCCCAGGTTAAGGCACCAGCTACCATAGAGGCCCAGACATGTCTCCAAATAAAAAGCAACCTTCCATATTCCCAATGAGGAGACCCCCCCAAAATGTCATGGGCTAACTTGAACACATAAACTTTGAGTGTGGTTGAAATGACAATGTACTTTATTAACTTAATTTACTATACATTTTAAACGTTACATATTGTATGAAACAATGTATTCAGAAGTATTATTTTTTTCTCCTCTGGTATTCAATAAACCAATTTTATTTAAACTGAACACTTTTCTCTAATATCTGAGTTCATATCCATAGAGCTTTGTTTGCTATTAACATTTTACAAAACATAGACACTTTATTTCTACGCAAGTTACTTGTGACATAGTGCTTTTCAGATCTGTGTATGATGCTGGAAATTTTATTCTTTGCCACAAAAGCCAGGTTGCATCACATTAGGTTGCGTCAACTTAAAAAAAAATCATCCAGGGGACATGTATTTATCATCTCCATAATATAACTGCTTCCTTTATTGCTTTAAAAGTGATTTTTAAAAAAGGGCTTGATTACCAAGATAATACTTGCAATTGTAAGGTCATACCCCAGGAATAATGACTAAATCTACGTGAAATGTCTTTGCCTCTGTTTTTCTTCTGATTCTGCCAGGTAGCCTCCATGAATATCCAAAACTTCATTGATTGAGGTTATTTCAGGCTAATGAGTTCCCCCCAAAGAGCGTTTTGTTGTTCAAAATGCAATAATTGAGAGCATGCCCCTGAGTGCAGGAGACCGTGAAGGACTTACCTATAAGACAAACCCTTCCCACCCGAGGGGTAATTTTGGAGCAAAATCTTGTTCGATATTCAGGAGTTCATGCAACCGACTCCCAGATCAATATCTCCTGACTAGTCCTTTCCCCCTGGGGAGACATCTCCCCCTGGGTGCCAGTCATCAGTTGGTCGGCCCATTTTTATTGAGCACCTACGATGTGTTGAGCACTGTTCTAGGTGCTGGGGGGTAAGGAGGGGAACACAATAGAGTACCTGTTCTCAAGGAGCTTGTCCCAGTGGGACAATA
Organism: Avahi laniger; assembly: GCA_963575035.1. NCBI lineage: Eukaryota > Metazoa > Chordata > Mammalia > Primates > Indriidae > Avahi > Avahi laniger. The sequence goes on along the minus strand of CAUYSK010011466.1, from coordinate 40,353 downwards.
AGAAAATGTCATATGTCAGTAAATGCTACAGAGAAGATAAAATGAGGTCGTGTGTGGTGTGTACTTCTGGGGATGGTGGCTCAGAAAGGGCTTCTGGAAGGAGGGTGTCTGAGTTGGGGTGTGAATGCCGAGGAGACAGTGGGTCAAGCTCGGGGTGGGTGAGGGGAGAGCCCTGTCAACAGAAGCAGGTGCAGGGACCCCGAGCTGGGAGAAGGCCAGGGTGGGTGGAACGTGGAGAAAGAGGAGAGCCGAGGGAGGTGGCTTTGGGGAGGTAGCTGGGGCCCCGCAGGCCGTGATAAAGAGTTTGGATTATTTTAATTTTTCTGGCCACAGTGGAAGGCCACTTACTAGAAAGATCTTTCAGGCTGCTGTGCGGAAGAAGAATTTCAAGGAGGCAGGGGGACCCATTGCCACAGGTGTCAGATGTTGGAATGGGGTGACTCGGCCTGGGGTTGAAGCACTTGGAGATGGCAGGAAGTAACTCGATTCTGAATGCAGTATTTTTGAATTATGACTGTCATGGCTTGCTAATGGTGTGGATGTGGTTATAAGGAAAGAGACTCTAGGCTTTTGATTTGAGCAGCTGGGTGGACGGGGATGTCATCTTCCAAGGTGGAGACGCCTGGGAGAGGACATACATCTGTTCTCGGTGAGGGAGTTCAGGAGTTCTATTTGTGATGACAACAGGAAGTTGGATACATAAGCCTGATGCTCATGGGAGTGGTTAGGTCTGGACACACCAGTGTGGGAGTCGTCGGCTTCTAGATGGTTTCATGGATGGTACTGGATAGGATCACTGGGGGAGGATGGATACAGAGGAGGAAAGAGTAGAGAACTGGGCCCGGGGGCATCTTGCATTTAGGGATTGGGAAGAGGAAGAAGAGGCATCCATCGAGGTCAAGAAAGACCCATCGATGAGATAGGAGGAGAGTGGGAGAGGCAGATTTCTGGAAGCTGAGGGAAGACAGTGCTTAGGGAGCGAGCTCTCAGTGGCCAGATGTGGCTGAGGGAGTAGAACCCACCATTGGGTTTGGTGACTTGGAGGCCATTGGGGACCTTGACAAGAGCCCTGCCTGGACTGGGTTACAGTGCTGAGGAAGCAGAGACAGCAGGAACAGACAGCTTTTAGCTGGAGAAGGATGGGATGTCAAGAGAGAACTGTGAAAGGAGAGAGATGACAATATGATAGTGTATTTGCTGAAAGGGGACTCGTGAGGCAGGATGGAGCGGCGCCAACTGTGGAGCACTGTCTGGAGTGGGCGAGAGGTGAAGGATCCAGTGTCCAAGCGGAAGGTGTCCCAGGAGCAGGGATGCTTCCCCGTGTGACAGGGGAGCAGGCAGAGCAATGGGCATTCGTGCCGGGAGGCGGGCAGCCTGGAGGGTGGGGAGATGAGCTAGCCATGGCTCCTACTCCCCAGGGACACACGATGCCTGGCTCTCAGCTGAAATGGAAGATTAGGGGAGCGGGGGCTGGAGGCTTGAGGAAAGAGGGGAAGGTATGATACGGTTATCTTGGAGAATAGAGTTAAAGTTTTAGGAAAATATAGACTTTCTTAGAGGTACTGAGTGCACTTGAACTTTGTGGTTAGAAGGTTAACTAGGTCAGCCCAGTTGTATTAATATTATTCTCCAGGTGCTCGGGAACAGGTGCACAGAGAGTTGGGTTTAACCGGACATAGGGTCTTGCCAGGTGTGCACTGGAGAGGCCCGACAAGACAATGGGGTGGCAGCACGTATGAGTCAGTGATTACCGGGGGGCCAGTGGAGTCCAGGCAGGGAAAGGAGGACGGGGAATATGTGCAGGGGCAGGGAAAAGAGTGGGGGTCAATACAGGGGCAGAAGGACCACTGGGATGGGAGCCAGGGTGGCAGCTGCGTTGGTAGGAAATGATGCAGCTCTCGGTGGAGACAAGGCCGAGGTGTGAACACGCACGTGGGTGGCTGGATGGGTGGAGAAAAAGACTGTTGGAAACAGGAAGTCAAGGGACTGAGAGGCTATGGTGTCGGATGTGGCATCACCAAGAATGAAGATCCCTACAGTAGCAGAGAGAAAGACAGCGAGCCAGGGGCTAAGGTTGCCTGCGAAGGAGAGGGAGTAACCCGGGTATCTTACTTGTGTCTCAAACTGCACACATCTGAAACTGAAGTTGTCTGCATCTCCCCGCTGCGGTCAATAGCACCTCCGTCCAGAACCAGAAACCTGGGTGTCACTCTGATCCCCACACCCAATCCAATCGCCACATCTTTTTGATGCTATCTCGTAAACATTTCTTAAATCCAGCTACTTCTTTCCATCCCGCTGCGCACACCCTAGTTCAGGCTATTGTTTCTTGCCTGGACTATTACATCAGATTCCAAACAGGTAGCCCTGCCCTGGCCCCTGCACACTGTAGCCAGAGACACTGCAAATTAAGACCTTGTCACTTCTGTGCTAGGTCTCTCCAGGGATAAAGCCCAAGATCATTAACAAGAACTTATAAAGAAAGCCCTGCATGATCCAGCCTCGTGCACCCCAACCTGGCCCAAGCCCTCCTGGGTTTCCTTCAGTCTTTGTCATTAGGTTTGCTCTCCCCTTGCTGTCTCTCTGTCTGGAATCATGTCGTGTTTGCTTGGCAAAATCCTCCTCTTTCTCTAGGTATCAGTGTAAAAAGCCTGAGGGGACATCCAGGCATCTTTCCTGGATACTAGGACATCAGCCCCTCCTTCCCCTCCCCCAGCATCCCGGCTCCCCCTCGTGCCGTGAGTCCGGGAGTTGCCTTCTCCTCTAGGACGTAAGCGAGGTCAGGGACCATGTCTGATTCTTCCCTGACAAATCCTCAGCACCTAGTGTGGAGCTTTCTCATAAAAGTGAATAATAAACAACAAAGATTCCTACGAATGGAAGGTTCCAGAGGTGGAGCAGTTCTGGGTGGTGACGAGGTCTGGGGAATGGTCCTGCGAGGGGGTAGCTGAACGTCGCAGAGGGGGTGGTTGTGGGGGGAAGAGGACCCAGTGATGCACAGGTGGTCTCCGACCCCGGGTTGTGGGGGAACACCAGGAGGAGGCCATGGGCCAGGGGCCCAGTCTTCAGTGAGTGAAGGGAAGTAGGTGGCAGCAAATGAGGGCAGGAGAGAGGGCAGGAGAGGAGGCAGGGGCTGGAGCAGAGGGGATGGGGTGGCGAGAGCCGTGTGGGAGCTGGAGAGTGTGCGTGGGGCCGGGGATAAGACAGTCCGATGGCTGATGTGGCTCCTAGAGGATGAGCCTCTGCCTCTCTCAGTGGCTCAGGACTTGAGAACTCTGCGAACAGCACCCGGGGAGAGGATGTCAGGTCCTGGAATGAGCTCACTGTGTGCTGGGCCCAGCCTGGGAGAAGGAACTGGAAGTCTCGAGGGGGAAGGGGGGAGTTGGCTGTGGCTGGTCCCTGGCCTGGACTGAGCAGTGTGGGGCCATCTGGCTTTGAAGTGTTCTCCTGGATTGGGTGGTCACAGCTCGGGTCTGGGTTGGGAGTGGGAGCAGCCCTTGTCCCCAGAGTCGGGAGTTCGGTAGACGGCATTGGTGCCCTGCCACGTCCCCTGTGAACACTGGCTGCTCATGGCTTACTGAGCGGAAGGCCTCTGCCCCTTCCTGCCAGCCCTCCTGCCGTTGGGGCAGCCTGAAGCCAACGACTGACTGGAACCCGGTGGGATTTATGATCCAAAGCCCCCTCGCCCCACGATCTGAAGCTACATCTCCCTGAGCCCAGCTCCCTGCCCGCTCAGCCCCTCCTCTCCCACTTCCTTTGCTCCTGCCTCACCTGCACACAAGCCCCTGGCCCTGGCTCTGCTTCCAGGGAATGTGACCCAAGACGGTGACGCTGCTCTTGGCCCCTAATCGGGGTGGGCATGGAGGCTACCCACGGACCACAGGGGACACAGCCCCAACAGACTCAGCAGATCTGTGTGGGCGCGGAGGGCCCCCTCCCCTCTCTGGTGCCAAGTGTGCTCTCCCTTTAGGCTGGTTTTAGTTAAAACAGCAACAACAAAAACAGAACACGCAAGTAAACAACACTTTACTGAACTCCCCAGGCTAGGCGTGGTGGAGGAGTCACATAAACAAGACACAGTTCCTTCTCCCTGAGTAGTTCATGGCCTATTTACTCATTTAACAAGCATTTATTGAAGGCGTCCGGCGATCTGGGTGGCTCAGGGTCCTGCCCAGGAAGGACTCACAGACTGACGGGGAGACACTTGGGGGGACTGACCCTTCCAATTTTGGGAGCATGGCAGAGGTGCAAGCGAGGCTGGCACACGGAGGGGTGGGTAAGCCTATCCTTGAGGCTTGAGGGAGGGTCACAGAGGAGACAGGAAGAGCATCCCAGGCAGAGGGAACAGCGTAGCAAAGGCATGAGGCATGACACAATGTGATGTGTCTGCTCGGTGAACCGCGTGCGGTATTGCTGGTGGCTGAGGAGGAGGGAGGAAGCAGGGGTCGAAGCTGGGAGGTCAGTGGGGCCAGGTCGAAGGCCTCAGGGGTGGGGTAGTGGGAGGATTTTTCAAGCAGGAGGAGTGACTTGGTCAGATGCAATCGCAGATCAATCACTGCGTCCCGGTGGTGGAGGGCGGATGGGAGAGGCCCTGCTGGTAGTTTTAAGGGAGAGGAGGGGCGGATTCAGGAGGCCTTTAGGGGCTGGAATCCACAGGGTTTGGTGCTGCGGGGATGTGGGGTGTGGGGGACCAGGACGACAGGCCAGCGCCTGGCTTGGACAGCTGGAGGGGTGGCAGTGCCCTGCAGGAGGTGGGGTAGCTGGGAGGAGAGGTTCAGGGCGAGTCGATGAGGTCAGTTTGGAGCCGCCAAGGGTGAGATGTCTGGAGGGCAGTTGGTGGCACTCAGAGGCAGGTCCGGGCTGAAGGGAGTGTGGGGAGTCGTCGAGGTCTGAGTGGTGGCAGGCTGGGGAGGAGGAGGCTGCTCAGGGAATGTGTGTCCGTGAAAAGATCAGGAAATTCCACAGCCTTGAGGATCCATGAGGACCTTTTAGCTCAGATGTTCTCAGTGGGCCCTGGCCTGTGGGGACATGCCTCCTGGACACCCTGACAGACCCCAGTCCTGACCTGCTATCAGCACTGTCCCCTCCCGCTGTCAGAGGGGCCCACTGAGCCGGGACCTGTGCTGGGCAGGGCTGGGAGGCCAGTGGGGGAAGCAGAGACCTGATGAACATGCAGAGAGAACCGACTCCTGCTGGGCACACGGTCCCCTGAGGTCCCCTCCTCCTGCCTTGGCCAGCTGGCTGCAGAATCCAGACGCCCCCAGAGTGGCCTCTGCCTTGGGGCACTTCCCTCCACTTGTGTGTGTGCAGTGGGCGTGACGGGTGAGCCTGCATCTGAGGGTCCAGCACTCAGGTGCCCATTGAGTGGTCTTGGCCTCCTTTCAAATGTCCATCTGATCCCCCGGCCTTCCCACCCGCCACGCCCCACCTGTCTGCAAAGTATGGGGAAAATCACATTTATTAAGGGTTTGATGTACCCTATCGCCATGTACAAACCACTGCTAGCCGTCGGCCTCCTTCCCCTGAGGTTCAGGACCCAGGGACCAAGCCGTCCCTGTCACTGTCCCCGTGTGAGCTTCCTGAGACCCACAGCCACCCTCCTCACCAGCCCTGCTGCAGAAAAGACGCCACTGCCTTTGCCCATTTCCTTGGGTGGCCTCGGGGAACATGTGGGGGCAGCCTGGGGATCCTACCTGCCAACCTCGCAGGTTATGGATACCCACCTGCATCCATGGGGGCTGACCCAGCCTTCAATAGGACAGAATTCTTGTTCTCGGGATGCCCTCCCTGGGAGAGGTCATATGGTGGGCATGTGTCGGGTAGACGAACCCGGAGCCGAGACCGCCGGCGCCTGGGTCCAAGGATCTCCATGCACCTCTTGCCCACCAGGTAGAGGACCTCACTGAGGTTGAGCAGGATGCAGATGGCAGCTGTTGTCACCATGAAGTAGGTGAAGACCTTCTTCTCTGTGGGTCGGGAGATGTAACAGTCCACAGTGTGAGGGCAAGGCGCCACGGAGCAGGCCACCACGCGGGGCATGTCGTAGTCCCGGTAGAGGCGGTGGAAGATGTAGAGGAAGCAGGAGTCGACGGCGGCCTTGAAGATGAGACTCAGCAGGTAGGTCCACCAGAGTCCGCCCCGCTTCTTGCTTGGGTTGTCGTACAGGGACGGGGCGTTGGGCCCGTGTTTCAGGCGGTGCTTCCGCTCGCGCTCCTCGCGGTAGGCCACGTGCATGACCACGAGCAGCGAGGGGCACGTGACCAGGATGAGCTGTAGGGCCCAGAGGCGCACATGGGACACGGGGAAGAACTCGTCGTAGCAGACGTTGGGGCAGCCGGGCTGCTTGGTGTTGCAGACGAAGTCCTTCTGCTCATCGTCCCACACCTCCTCGGCCGCCACCACGTACACCAGCACACGGAAGATGAAGACCACGGACAGCCAGATGCGGCTCAGTGCTGTGGAGTACTTGTTCACGCCGCTCAGGAGGCCCTGCAGAAACGCCCAGTTCATGTTGGCTGTGTCCGGGTACCTCGCGTGGACAGTCTACACCTGGGCACCACTCACTCAGGTTGGGAGCCTTGAGGCCAGGAGATGGGCGCTCTTAGTGATAGTGCAATTGACAAAACCTTTTCACAACCACTGTGTCATCATGTCCTTACTCCCAGTGAGTCGGAAGGGTAGGGATTGTCATTGTCCCCATTTCTCAGGGTGTAAACCAGGGCTCAGAGGCAAACACCCAAGGCCCCACGGCTGGAAGTAGCAGAGCTGGTCTTGAACCTTGGTCTTCAGGTTCCAAAATCAGGGTCTATTTTATTCTACAAAGTAACAGATATATGTGAAGATACTCACCCTGCACTGGCCATGCCAGACAACCTCTTTTACCCCACGTTTCAGCCCCACGGGTCACACAGCTTCTAAGGAGGTAGTAAGAAGGCTTGGACTGGATGAGCCGCTCTCCTATCAGCTGCCGGGGCTGGGCCAGGGGGGATGGGATGGGAGTGTGTCCTTATCACTTGTCACATTCATCCCGCTTTTATAGGGTGCCAATGTGAGCCTAGCCCTGTGCTGGACACGGTCACATCAGCCCTCTGGTAGATCCTGGAACAGTCTTCATCCGTATTCCTCCTCTCTGGCTCCAGGAAGGTTTCCAGCCCTGGTGTTCCCTCCCAAACTAAACAGAAGCTCTTTGGCATCACGGTGGCCTGGCATTATCCCCGCCACCCCCTGGGTCGGTGCTGGGGCCCGAGGGCTGACTGTCTGGACCACAGTGGGTTCCTCTGGAATTCTAACCATTCATTCCAGCTTTAGGGAGGGACCTGGGAAGGGACAGAGGCCAGATGTGGCATGGTCTGTTTCCCACCATTTACATTCTCTCCCAGGGACATCCCTCCCCACCTGCTTAGCAGCCGTCTGCTGCCCAAGTCTCCTATTATTTCTGTTCGAGCCCCATCCTGTGCACTCCAACCTCCACAGCCCCTTGCCTGGAGTCCTCATCCTGTTCCATCCCCAAGCCCTGCCCTCCCTTGTCCCTGACTCAGCCTCTCCAGACATCATGCCTCGGGACACTTTCTGTGCACCCTCCTGTCTTTCATGGCGGGATGCATCACCTGTGCCCAAATGGTCTATTCACCTGTCTTCCTTGCCAGGCTCTCGGCTGCTGGAAGGCAGACCACACCTCATCCCTCTCCATCTCCCCAGGGCCCAGCACTGGGCCTGGCCCAGAGAACACACAATGGATGTTCCTTAAAATGACTCGAAACCCATTTCTTCCTGATCCCTTCTCTTCCTCGCCTCCTCTCTGGTCCTCTGCCCTCCTTTTGGCTGGACAGGACATTCCTTCCCCTCTGTGGAGCTTCCCTGGAGTTTCTCCAGGGACCCTGCCCCTCTGGCCCCCTCCTTGAAGTCTGGTCCTCAGCGCAGCTGGTCCCTTGCTTCCCGGCCCAGTATCCTGCCCTATTTGGTCCTCACCCTTCTTGGGTCCAGTAGCCACTCTCCTGTCCCTGGGCTTGCCGGATCTGCCTGAGGGCCTCCTAGAGGCAGCTTTTGTTCCTCACTCCTCTGCTGGGTGGGGCTTTCTGAGCCAATGAGCCAAGCGAGAGTGATTGGGTGGGCAGGAGGGAGGGCGGACTTCCCTGGGCACATATTCAGAGCAAACACCTGCGGCTCTTTTCGCCTGGCCCACGCCTTCTTTCTAGCCTGGCTGGGCATGGCCGGGCCTGGCTCCCAGGTGGGCAGGTATGTGGGTGAGACGCAGAGAGGGGGGCAGGGGCCTGGTATCCTCATACTCGTGGGGTTGACCCTGTCCCCTTCCGTTGTCCCATGGCCCCTACCTCCTTGTCCTCAGGCCTTTTCCACCTTTGCTCTGGACACCTGGTTCTGAGTCCTCCAGCTGATGTCTATGGAAAGGGGCAACCTTGATTCAGTTCAGGGATGCATCCTGCCCTGGTGGGGACATTTCTGGGGACTAGAGGCTGGGTTGCTCTTGAGTATATAGGGGACAAAAGGGGATGGCTATGGCTTTTCTAGACCAGGGTACCTGCTGCCCCAGTGGAGCCCAGCAATGCAGGTTGGCAGCATGGAATGCCCAGCTGGCATGGGGCCAGGCACAGCTTGCCGTCCGTCCCCAGCGGGCCCAGGCCCCTGGGGTTCTGCGGAAGGCCTCCTGGAAGCTGGAGTGTGACCCCACATATGCTGCAGAGGGGCCTGGGGCCTGTGACCTGGCTGGGACAGTGAAGGTTAATGTGCAGCCAGGGAGGGGCCCTCTGCTTTATTTTCCAAAAGCATTTATCTAGCACTTCCTAATACCAATGACTAACACGTATGTGTCCTTTCACAGCTGGCTAGCCCTGTCCACAGCCATGAGCTCATTAGACCTCACAGTAACCCCACAGGCTAGGTATTATTAACCCATTTTGGAGAGGAGTTGAAGTCGCTTTCCCAGAGACCTGGTGGAACTTGCGTCTGCCTGCAGGCATCTGGCTCCAGAGCCCACGAACTTCCCTCTGCAAGATACGGCTCCCCACGGGCTAAGCTCCATTCTCTTTGCAGGTGACCCACAGGCCTGAACTTGCAACTGGGGATAAAGGCTAGACTTGAGCATGAGCAAGTAGAAGGGTCCCCAGGAGTGCTGGGAGGCCCTTTTTCTGGAGGAGAGGATGGCCTCTCATTTGGCTGGATCAAGGACAGCCCTTTGAAGGGACGGGGAGGTTGACACAATGAACTGATGAGAGTCACAAAGGCCAAATGACCAAGGGCACCTGGAATCAGCGAATGCGTTGGCTTTTATTAAGCCCTGACGGTGGGCCACACACACTGCACGTGTTTGCACACCTGTTCTCGTACAAAACCCCTCCTCACAACGACGCTGAGAAGGAGCACTCAGTGTCTCCATCTTACAGACAAGGAAACCAAGGTGCAGAGCAGCGGGTAACTTGCCCAAGGCCACGTGCTGGGGCAGATGGCTGCAGCCGAGGAATAAGACTCGGATCCCAGGCCTCTTGCCTGCCCCTTCCTCACAGCTTAGCGCCCCCACTCCCAGGTGGCACCTATGAGAGATGCTGGAAACTTCTAACCCAGGCCTAATCCGTCAGCCCAGTGCAGACAGCCCCTCACAGGATGGTTTTCTTCACGTAGTCTCGAGGGGGGGCTGGTACGGGAGGAGGGTGAGTGTCTGAGCCCAGAAAGATGAGGTTGCCTGAGAGGAGGTCGTCCTGCTTGCAGTGTGGGTGATGCCCTGTCCATGCGGCTTGGGCTCTTCTTGCCACCAGGCACTCGCGGCACCGCTTGCTCACCAGGTAGGCCAGCTCCACGAGGTTGAGCAGGATGCAGATGGCGGCCGTCACTACCATGAAGAGGGTGAAGATGTTCTTCTCTGAGGGCTTAGAGATGAAGCAGTCCACTATATTGCCACATGGAACTGCGTGGCACTTGACCACATGAGGAAGGGTATATTTGGGGTAGAGCGAGTGGAACACATAGAGGAAGGTGGCGTCTATGCCAGCTTTGAACACCAGGCTGCAGACGTACGTCCACCAGAGCCCACCCCGCTTCTTGCCAGGGTCGAGGTAGAGGTGCCCACCGCCCTCCCCAGTGGCCTCTCTTTGCCTCTTCTCTTGAGCCTCGCGGTAGGCCACGTGCATGACCACCAGCAGTGAGGGGCACGTGACCAAGATGAGCTGCAGGGCCCAGAGGCGCACGTGGGACACGGGGAAGAACTCGTCAAAGCAGACATTGGAGCACCCGGGCTGGCGCGTGTTGCAGTCGAAGTCCTTGTGGTCGTCACTCCACACGCGCTCGGCTGTCACCAGGTACACCATCACACGGAAGATGAAAACCAGGGACAGCCAGATGCGCCCAAAGGCTGTGGAGTATTTGTTGACCCCACTTAGGAGCCCCTCGAAGATCGCCCAGTTCATGGCAGACCCAAGGGCCGGCTGCTGCTGCAGGAAAATGATAATAATAATTCTCCAAGTTTATGGAATATGTGCCCTGAACATTTTGTAGAAATAGGTCATTGCGTTTAATCTTTGTCACGACCAGAGGAACTAGGTCCTTTTACTGTCCCCATTTTACAGGTGGAGGAAGGTGAGGCTTAGAGGGGTTATAAAAGGTTACGCAACTGTTAGGTGCAGAGCCGGGACTGGAGCACAGGTAATTAAATCCAGAACAAAACTTACCAATAAAAGGGGAGGAAGGCGGGTCCAGGGAACCCCGCGTTCCTCCCAGGGCCTGAGGCTCTGGTCTTGGAGTTCTGCGGAGCGAAGACTCAGGGAGCTGGGACGTTCTGCCTTCTCCCCCTGTTCCTGCCCTGACCTTCCTCCTCAGGGGCTTCTCACCTTTCTGAGCACTGCTCTCTCCCCTCAGCCAGTCCCCTCCCAAGGGGCTCAGGGGATGGGGCTGGAGAGGATGCCAGACTTTGTCTCCAATCCCTATCTGGTCTAACAGCGTACATACCCAGGCACTGTCCTGCCCAGGTGCGACTCACTGGAGGCGAGGCCAGCGGCAGTCCAGCTGAAAGGTAAAGTAGGGAGCAACAACTCTCTTTAGACAGTGGGCTTCCCAGAGTAGCCGGTATGCCAGTGTTTCCCAAACCAGTGTTCCATGGAGCCCTATTCCGTAGACTGGCAACAGGACTAGTGAGAGAAAAGGATTCTGTGTCCAAGAAAAGTCCGCAAACACTGGCTTCAGCAAAGTTAAATAAGTCCCTTTGCTCAACCATGCTAATACATTCATTTTGTGAAACACCAAAAGAGGGACAAAATATGTGGTATTGCCGTACCTCCTCTGACCGTGGAACCTCTTTCCCCCTGATATATCTTTTAGCACCTTTGGAATAGCCTTGTCAAGACACCAGAATGGGGAATGCTGCTCCAGTCGGTTCTGCTAGTGGATTTGGCAGGATGAACTCACAGACTGAGATTTACCCCCATTTAAGGACTGTGACCACTATGCAGAGTGAGGGGTGCCCACGTCCTCTGCCTGATTCCTGGGGGCTCCACCGAGACCCATGCATTTTGGTCTCACCCTGCTGTGCAACCAGGACCCTGTCTGCATAGCCTCATGCTCTAATGGGTTCACGGTGGCCTTCCAGTGCTGGGCCGGGCTGGGGTCACCAGGCTGTCCTGTGCCCCTGTGTGCAAAAGCAGCATAGTGGTAACAACCAGATTGATGGGGTGTTTGTGCCCCGCCAGGCACTGTTCTAAGCACTTTGCATGAATCAGTACAGTATTCCTTCACAGCAACCTTAGAAAGGAGTAGGATACTTTCTATTCCCAATTTACAGATGAGGAAAGTGGAGCACAGAGGGGTTAGTTAATTTGCTCACCCGTTATTCAGCTAATAGGCAGCAGAGCTTGGATTTGAACCCAGGCCAGCTGGCTCCAGAGCCCACCCTCTGGGGACTGCCTTGTCTTGAGCCTGAGCCCCTTTCCTCAAGTTTTGGTGAGCTGCCTGCTCATCTGTGCCCACTCCATTCTCCTCCTCGTGGATCCTGGGAGAGGGAGGCTGGGGGTACATTTGCCCCCCTCCCTACACCGCCTACCACTTGGACATGGGGCCCCTGCTCTGAATCATCGGCGTGTCTGCTCGGTCCTGCCTACGGCGGGTGGAACTCCTGGCAGCTTCTCAGGGAACACCTAGGAAGGCCCCAGCCCTTAGCCCCCAGGGATTCTCACCCAGCGCACCCTATTGGGGTGGGGTGGGGCGGGGCGGGGCTTTGCAGGCCCGGGCAGAGCTGCTCCTCCTGCTGGGTGCCGGCAGGCCGGCTCAGCCCCCCTCCCACTCAGTTCCCTGTTCCCACCGTTGCCCAGCTGGGGAGGGCAGGAAGAGCCCAGAGCAGGGAGGGAGGAGCCCTTCATTCCTCCACCGTCAGGACCCAGGGTGGCTGATGGGTCTAGGCCATCTCCCCCTACTCCCCACCAGACACGTCCGCCCCTGCCGAGTGTGCCAAGGGGCAGGGCACATCTGGACACAGATGCCCTTACCTGAGTGCTCTCCTCAGTGCTCTCCTGGCTCCTGGCAGCGGGCAGTGGGACTCAGCAAGCAGCAGGAATTCATGTCCGAACCAGCGAGGGTTTCTGTGGAAGCCCGTTCCTGGGACAGAGCCTGCCTGGGTGTGCCGGCCCAGCCTGGGAGGAGGAGGAGGAGCTGTGGCCAGCACTGCCATTGGCTGGGCCCCAGCCTCCCTAGACTCAGACACTTAGGGGTTCACTCCTCCCAAGGCACCGAGCCCGGAATCCTGACATCCTCTCAGGGGAGAACCACAGGTCCACTCTGACCCTCTGTTCATCTTCCTATCCCTGACCTTGGGTGGGAGGAGCTGAGGCCTGTCCTATCTTCTTGGTCCTCTTCAGATGTTCTCCGCTGCTGATTCTTTGGGCTCCTCCGGCTTCCATGGGCTGCTCTCGAGTTCTCCTCTCTTGGCCTGCTCCGCAGTGGCCTTCCATTCTTGTGGCTCCTTTGCGTTGGAAACTCCATGCCTCCCAGAGTCTGGTCCTGGCCTGGGTGTTTGTGCCCCTTCAGCTGCAGCCACCTGGACGCCCTGATCCCACATCCCTCCTTGCTTGGCCAATTCCTCCTAGTTGGAGGAGTTGTACCAGGGGCCCCACACCCCTGTATCTGGACCCCACACCCCTCCCTCAGGGCCCCGCACCCCTGCATCTGGACCCCACACCTTTGCATCTGGTCTCTATACCCCTGCATGAGGGTCCCACATCCCTGCATCTGGTCTCTTCACCCCTGCATCTGGGGCCCACATCCCTGCATCTGGGCCCCACATCACTGCATTGGGAATCTCACACCCTGGATTTGAGTCTCATCCCTGCTAGTTTTTGATCTGTGTAATTTACCTGTTTTCTTCTCTGAACAGTGGGACATCCCACACCTGCGAGGGGTGTCCTGAGAAGACAGCGAGTGCCATGCAGTGCGGTGACTGAACGCACAGACTGCGTGGGCCGAGGCCCAGCTCTGCGGCTTCCTCACCGTGCGATGCCTCAGCTTCTTATCTGCACAGGTGGGAAAATAACAACACCTGCCTTATAGGGTTGATGCATGAACTCACCCAGCCTTAGAGGTAAAGTGCTTAGAACGAAGCCTGGCACGAAGGGCGCCCTCTCTACAGCTGCCTCTGACACACGTAAACTGCCCAGCACAGGCCTGGCGCATGGTGGGTACTCAAAAAAAATGTCACTTCCTCCTTTTTTTCCTTATTCCTATGCCTTTTCTTTCTGAGTGTGGGTCAGGCAGAGGAGAAGGGAGGAAGAGATAGACGTACTCAGTGGAGAAAATCCCGTTTGGATGGATGTTGTCTTTGGGTCAAAAAGGCCAGACCTGAGCCAGGCAGGGACTGCAGGAGAGACAGAGAGGTGGGCGGGGGCGCCTGGGGAGGGTTTCTCATTAGCGCACAGACACAGTCTGTTGGCCTCATTAACTTCCAAGATGCCCTGTATCAACAGGTCACAGGGGGTTGGAATTCAATAGACAGAGAGTCCAGGAGCCACAAACACCACACGTCCCCAGGCAAGCACAGTGTGGTCTCACGTGTACACACTCTTACACACAGGCCACACTTATGGGCACAGTGTTGCCCACGCATGGGGCATGGCTTTATTTTGCTCTCTGCTGTACCTCTGGTGCCTAGAATGGTGCCTGGTGTCAAGTTAGGCCTCAGTTTACATTTACTGAATGAGTGATGTATGAAACGCATGCACCCTGCAAATAGAGTCACACATGTCTATACTCCTCCACACTCTTCCCAAAACACTATTGTCAAGTACAGGAGAGGGGGACACACAGACAGATCAGTTATAACATTGTGAGAAGTGCTATAAGAGACATATAACAGACAAGGGAGTGTCAAGTTCTGCTAGAGGGAGACCCAGAGAGGGTGATATTTAAGCTGGGTCTTGAAGGATGTATAGGAGTTCACCAAGAGGAGACAAAGCAGAGAGAGGCCTTTGAGGCAGTGGGCACACAGTGTGCAGAGGACCTCTGTGAAAGATGATGGAAGAGAGTTAGAGAATGGGCTGGGCAGTGGTGGGAGCAGCACAGGGCGAGGTGGCTGGAAGTTCAGTAAAGAGACCTTCCGGACCATGCGGGACCTGGAATGTGATGCTAAGGAGTTTGAATTTATCTCGTGTGCAGAGGGAGGCATGGGAGATTCTAAACAAGGAAGAAACCAGGTCAGATTGGCACTCTTGATTCTCGTTATTCAAGGTGCTTATGTTCTGTACGTCACCAAGAGCACTGAATACTGAGCCATTGCTCCTAGGGGCCATACAAGGTTAGGTTCCTGTGGGCTTCTGCTTGCAGCATTTTTATCAACTGATCAATACTTAACTTTGTCTTATGTGTGTTTCTGTTAAAGGCCCCTTATTTAATATGTACTGTTGATTCATGAATATCAAATTCATGGTCAACACCACTAAAACTCGTGTCTGAATGAAGCTTGTCTAACACGCATATTTTCTCTGGAAGGCACATCCCAGGAACACTAGACGGTAATTCAGCACTATGCTTGGAGGCTATTTTAAATAGCAAAATCACCAAAAAAAAAATGAGAAAAACATGGGACTAAATAGACCCCCAACAGGACACGTGTTTCACAGCACGAGAGCTGAGGGCAGAGTGTCACCTTGCTTGACCTCAGCTAAGAACACGTGCATCGGGAGACTCAAGTTTTCTCCACTCTGTGCTAGTTGTGAATGGCCATGAAAGTGTCTCGAGTATTAACTTTGGGGTTAGAAATACATTTTTGTGGGTAGATGAATTCATAATATGAAATCTGTGACTCGTGAAGATCAACTGTATGTTTAGAAAGCTCCCTCTGTGTGAGAGAAGAGGCCAGATCGGAGGGGCTTGTGAGATCAGTGAAAAAGTTACTGCGATGATTTAGGCAGGAGACGAACAGGAGGGTCAGATTTGGGACGTAGTCGGTAAATACAACTGGCAGTTTTGGGGACTGCCTAGGTGCAGGGGGTGCGGTAGAATGGGTCCTGGGTGGCTGGTTTTGGTGATTTGGCGGGTGGTTGGGCCACAGATAGAAATAAGGACGACAGAAGGAAAAACAGGCTGTTTGGGTGGGGGTGACTTAGTCTGTTTTGTGCAGCTCTAATAGAATACCTGAGACTGCGTAATTTATGAAGAACGGAGATATATTTCTTGTAGTTCTCTGGCTGGGAAGTCCAAGTCAAGGGGCTGGCACCTGGTGAGGGCCTTCTTGCTGCGTCATAACGTGGTGGAAGGCATCACGTGGGTGAGAGAGTGTGAGAGCGGGGGCTGAATTCGCTTTTATGACAAACCCACTCTCAAGATAACAAACCCACTCCCTCTATAACAACGCTAATCCGCCTAACCTCGTCAGTTCTTAAAGTCCCACGTCTCCAACGGTGTCGCATCGGGGATTAAGTTTCCAGTGTGAACTTTGAGGGACACATTCAAACCGTGGCAGGGGGCGTGAGTGGGGCAGCTGATGCGTAGCACAGACGGTGGAGTTAGTGAGTCCCTTGTCACCGGTGCTGACCAGAGCCACGGGGGCCGTCCATAGCCGGTAGGTGGCAGCAGCGGCTGGAGTCCTCAGCCCCAAGGGCGTGGCAGGAGCCGCAGGAGTGGAGCGGGCGGCTTTGCCAGAGTGCGCTGAGAGGAGGAGAGGGTGCGGGTGGAGCTCTGGAGCATGCCGGTGTTCAGGAAGCAGGCAGAGAATCCCCGGGTGGAGGAGAAAGAATGGTCGAGAGATCGGGGTAGGCCAAGGAGGGGAGAATACCCTGAAAGACGGATCCAGAAAGCCCACCTGCAGAGAGGCCAGTGGGGGGCCTGGCAACTATCAGTAATTTCAGTAGAGGGGTGGGGAGAGCAGGGGTGGGCGTGGGGGGAGGAGAAAGGCAGGGCAGTGGGTGGAGGGACAGGGCTGAAGAAGGGTTTACTTCCTACAGGGAGGAGCAGATGCTCATCGGAGGGAAGGAGCCACTGGGGCCATCGGACCTGCACGTGGACCTGGCTCTATATCCGCCGTCTTCCACTCCCCACTCTGCTCGGTCCTGGTTCTCTGGCCTCTGCGTGGCTCCCCATGGCTCCCCAGAGTCAGCCCAGGCTTTCCTGACTCCAGTCGCCATCTTCAACACGTTCTTCTAGCCCAGACTGCCCTCCTTCCTCAGCCCTGATCCCAGTGTGCAGAGCTAGCCTCCTCTCTGGGTCCGCCCTGCTGGCTTCCTGCCTGTCCTCCCTGTCACTGGGCGTGGGGTGGGCGGGAGTCGGATTCGTTTCTGGGCACCAGCCACGCCCTGGAACTCCCTTCTGAATGCAGCGGGCACAGGCACGTTTAGGCACTCTGGCCTGACACCCACCAGTCAACTGTCAAAGTCATTCTTTCTGAAGGAGAGTCAACTCTGGCTCTAGGGAGAAAAGGTGGGTTGTCCTGCGGGGCCAGGCTGCCGAGGCGGGGCCCACACGCTCCTCCCAGGAGAGGCGGACGTGCTGGAACACAAAGTGGTAGTAGCAGTGTCAGCCTCGTTACAGAGCACCTCGTGTGTGCCAGACGCCAGGCCAGATGCTGCACACGCATCGTGTGTGTCACTGCTCCCTGCTCTGGCTTTGCCCTACGCAATCGGTTCCCCGCCACATAGCAGAGCATCTCTAGAAAATGCAAATTGTATTTTAAAAATCTGTTCAAGACCTTTCACGGACTCGCACTGCCCCTGAAATAAAATCCCATAGTGCTAAAATGGCCCATAAGGTCCCGCATGATGTGGCCTCTGCCACCCTCTTTGGTCTCAGCCTTTTCCTTTGGAGCTTTGTGTTCCAGCCACCTTGGCCTTCTTTCACTTTCTCCAACACAAGAATTTCTTCTCCACATCCGGGTCTTTGCACATGCCTTCATGTTCTTTCCTCATTCTCTCTCAGCTAGCATCGACTCAAGCTCCAGACCCCAAGTTAAATGTCACACGCTCAGAACAGCTTTCCCTGTGCCCCAAAGCTAGGTTTGGTTTTTTGTTATATATTCTCTTGGCATCGTGTTTCTCCTTTCTGCCTCCATCACGATTGCACTCACAGAGGTGCTGGTGTGCTTGTGTGATTAACGTCTCCTCTCCCCCTTTAGGCTGCAGTCCTCAAGAGGCCCAGGCCCAGAGGTTGAACCACGAGAATCTTGTTTACTGCTCTATCCACCATCAGGCACAGCACCTGGCACATAGCAGGTGCTTAATGAATATTTGACGATGAATGAGTGATTCTGTTCATCAAGAGTGAAGGAGCCAGGAGTGTTGCCCAATCCCTGAGCATGAATCCTTGAAGCATTGTTGTGTTAGGAACACTGGCCCACCTGCCCGAATTCCAATCCCAATTCTCCTGCTTACTGGCTGTGCATCCCCAGGCAAATTTGTTATCCTCTCTGGGCCTCAGTATTTTCATATGGAACATGAGCGGGGTGGGGGGGGCACTGAAATTCCTACCCCATAGTGTTATTGAGAGGATTTGATGAATAAAAACATATAAAACATGTATGCCTGGCATACAATAAACACCCAACCAATGCTAGCTCTTGTCATTCTCAGCCAGGACCAGTATCTGGGACTGAGACTCAGTTTATGCTGCCTTCTGTTTTCTTTCCTCATTATGTGGTAATGGTCTTTGGAGGAGACTGTCTCAGCTCTGCTAAGGGGAAGTGGGAAGAGAGGTAAACGGCCACCAGGGCCTGAGCAGTCCGGTCTTCCACCGTCATTGGAAGGACACAGAGACGCAGCAGTTGTGATTCCTGCTCTCAAGTTGCTCACGTGCTAGAGGGGAGTGGGGAGCCCAGTCACACGGCCCCTGGGAGAGCTTCCCCTGCGGATGATCTGCTTCAACCACAAGCCTTGGGCTGGCCTTAGCAGCATATCCCGCTTCTGGGCAGAGGTCAGATTTTCAACCTGTGCTGGGAAAAGCTTTGCTTTCTTGTGGAAATGGAAAAGGTTGTGAGTCCCTCTCCCTGGAAGGTTTTAATGGAAGCTTCAGGACTGTCTTTTTACGGAGGGGTGGGAGTGGGGTTGTGGGGGTCCGTGAAGGAGGCGAGGGTGGAAAGCGTGGGGAGGGGGAATGACGGAGAAGAGGCAGGCCTGGCAAGGGCGGGAGAACTGTGTGATGGGCAGAACCCACACCAACTTGCACTCAAACCCCGTTTCTACTCCCCAGCTGTGTGGCCCGCATCAAATATGTTTTCCTCTTTGGGGCTTAGTTTCCTTTCTTTAGGATGTGGGAGGGATGGCGGGGGCTGTTGTGAGGGGTGACTGAGAGGACCTATGTAAAGCATGGTGATTTGAATTTGCATGCCCCATGCGTTCGTTTCTTCCCAGCTCTGTGGCTGTTCTCTCTGATCTATAGACTGGATGTTCTTTTTTCCCCTGGGGCCCCAGGTGTGGACTAATGGTCATGCTCTTCCTCTATGACCTGCTTCTCTTCCTGGGCCTCCAGAACTACCCCACCGGCTCTGCCTAGGTAGCCCAGCTCAGCCTGAGGGGGCTGGGACTGGGATGAGCCCGTGGTCTCTCCATAGCATTTCTGAGGCTCTGTGTGGGATCGGCCGCAGCAGTGAGACCCACCACTCCTGACACTGGGGCCCGATGCTTCCATGCGTCTTCATCCCTCCAGCCAGGCCCACACTAAGACTGAATTGATGGGCCCAATCATCCTCCCTTCCTCACCCCTGCTGACCAGGAGTTCCAGGGCCAAGGACCTCCCTATTGGGCCCTGGCCTATATGCTCAGATCCTCTGCTTGGTCATGGTCCAGGTGGGGACGAGATACATGGCTTACTGGAAACAACCACACAGACCTGGGTTTTAAACCTTGAGGTAATACATGCAGCAGGTGCTATAAGTACCCACCCGAGTTCCCTTGGCATGCTCCATCCCAGTGGTCGAGAGGATTTATGTAAATATGGTGATTTGCAGCAGGCAGGCCCAACGTCCAGTGGCCAGCACCTGCCACTCTGCCCGGGTCTTTCTGGGCTCCTGGAGCCTCTCTGTGTGCCTATGGGGTGGGCTGGAAGTGCCCGCGAATCGATGCCCTGCTGGAAGAGTCCCCAGTCCATGACTGATGCAGGTTGGAGGAGACATTCTCCAGCCTCCTCACCCTTTGATGGAGATAACGACGGAGGCATTTTTTGCTGTTTCTCAGAGGTCCCCAGCAGGATTAAGCGCAGTTGTCTATGGAGGTAACTTGCTCAATTAAACACCCTTCATTAGCTTCCCTTCCTCCTCTGACTCACTGCCCATTCTCATGCTGCTGTTTCCCGGGATTGCCTCCCAAATAAACAAGCTCTATGCAAATCCTTGTCTCAGGCCTGGCTTTTGGGAGAACCCAAACTAAGACATCTCTTGTTTGAACAGAGCAGCAGTCTCTTCTCCTGGGGGAATTCTCCCCTCCTCACTCTAACAGGCTGCATCTTTTCGCGGAGCGCGCTCTCTTGAGGACTGCTGATTGGTCCAGGGGTGGGACTGGCCCCAAATTGGGCTAATCAGTCCTACTTACCTTGCTCAGTTGATTGGGCCAATGTGACAACTTAACCCATGCTTATCTATTAAGAGTCCTGCCCTGGGACTTTTTAACATGGGACAGTGAGAGTGTCCACCCGATGACAGAGAGCGAGAAGTGAGGCTGTAGGCTTGCTGGCAGCCTGCTGTTTAGAAATGCTGCCGGACTGGAGCAGACGATGGTCCCCATACAGAAAGGGAAGCAAGAACGAGAGGTGAGCAAGTGAGTGCTCAGAAAGCCCTGGAGTCCCTGGCTGCTTTTATCTTCGGAGCCCAGCGATATTGCTTTCCTTCCTGCATGCACCTAAGCTACACTATCGCCCCTTTGTCTTAGCCTGTTTAATTTAGGGATCTGTTACTTGCAACCAAAAATACTCTGTGTGACCTTGGGTTTGCCACTGAACGGAGCCTAGTGCGCAGTAGGTGTTTATTAAGTATTTGTTAACCGACACCGTCTGGACCCTGCTCCCCTCATTTACGTGTTGGGGTTGGTGATAACCAGCTTGCAGGGTTGCTGCCTGTGAGGAAATGAAAGGCAGAGGGCTGTCTCAGTCTGATTTGTGCTGCTACGACAGAATACCACAGATGGGGTACTTTATAAAGCAGAGAGATTTATTTCTCGCAGTCATGGAGACTGGGAAGTCCAAGATCAAGGTGTCGGCATCTGTTTTCAAGATGGTACCTTGAACACCGCGTCCATCGGAGAGGAGGAATGAGGAATGCCATGTGTCCTCACGTGGCAGGAGGAGGAAGGGCAAAAAGGGATGAACTCCCTCCCTCAAGCCCTTTTGTAACTGCGTTAATCTGTTCGGGAGGGTGGAGCCCTCATGGCCTAACCACCTCCAAATTAGGCCCCACCTCCCACTGTGGTTGCATTTGGGATCAAGTTCCCAACGCATGAATTTTGGAGGACATGTTCAGACCGCAGCAAGGGCTTTGTCAACTGTGAGGTCTCAGACCCAAGCAAAGAGCTCCATTCTGCCTAGTGAGCTGGGGGCAGGGGGTTGCCAGGGAGGGCACGTGTCTTGGGTGAGGTGCGTAGAGCCCTGCCCGCGTCTGTGGGTGGACAGGGCTTGGCGGCTGCTGGCCAGTGAAGGCCACATGATGATGAAGATGATGAAAGTGGAAGATGGCTTGGGGAGATGTTTCTCCTTTTGAGACAATCGATAAGAAGGGCAGGGGAGGGAGTTAGTGTTTACTGACTCTCTGTTATGTAGTGCGCACTGGGAACGCCGCCTCGCGTACATCAGAGAGCACAAACCGGCGACCTGGAGGCAAATGTTTTGTTTGGCTTTCACGGTGCTGAAGAAACATTTCAATTAATTGCCGACATATACAAATCTGGAGATTCCACATAAAATGTGTTTTGGAGGATGCTCTTGAAAAATCGGAAGATTTGGCAACATGGGCCTATATTTCCTGTGGCATCAACAGTCAGAGCGGACAAGCGGCTGCCCCTCTCAATGGGGTAGTTTCTCTGCAGGTTCCCGCAGGCCCCACTGGGCCCCCGCGTTCATATGCGCTGCTTGCCTGGCCCCTGTAGTCGTTTCACTCAACCGATCCCGAAAGCCCTGCAAAGTGGATGCACTCAGTCCCATTTCAGAGATGATAAAACTGAGAGTCAGAGGTAACGTGATCTGCTCCAGGTCATGCAGTTAGGGAGTGATGGAGCTGGGACTGTAGCTCAGTTCTTACTGATCCCAAAGTCTATTCTCCTATCACAGCATGAGTACTGGCTGTGTGTGGGGGAGAGGGAGGCGAGGGAGCAGGAGAGAGGTTTGCTGTCAGCGATTAGGAAGGGTGGGGGTACCAGGGAGAATTTTGGGAGGGGAGATGATATTGTCAGACCGAGGTGTTGCCAGTTTGAAGGGACCACAGGTTGTCCCGGTGAAGGGGGCCACTCTCAGGTAAGTTATAGGACCTGGAAGCTGAGCCTGGTGGTCTGAGGGAAACAGAAAAATGAGGGCTGTGGTTGGAGATATCTTGGGGACTTGGTGGCTGACTAGCCAAGGGGACTGAGGCAAAGGGACACGAATGATGCTCAGGTGTCTTGCTTGGGAGCCTGGGTGGCTGGTGCTTCAGGAGGTGAGGGTGGGGGCAGGAAGGAGGAGGGAGGGTGGCGGGGAAGGCAGGTCTGGGAGGGGGAGCGGGCGTGTCAGTTTTGCACGGAGTTTGATTGCCCCGCGGGATGTGAAGGGGAGATGGCTGGGAGAGTTTGGAGGCAGGAGAAAGCTCCCGGCTGGAGATAAGGATCTGGAGACTAAACCGTGATGCCCAGGACAGACAAAAGGGCCGGGCCTGGCCTTAGTGTTTGGGGGAGGTTGGAGGGATCCCCCCACCCCCGCGCCGTTCATTCTCTCTGACCTTCTGCAAGGTACCGAGGATCCTGCCCTCCTTACCCAGGGGGCCCCTCTGTAATCGGCTTCCTGGGGGATGTCTGAGCGGAATGGAACAGCGAGGCAGGCAGGGAAGGAGGGAGGGAGAACTGGTTATCTCTCCCCCTCAGCTCCAAGTGGATAATTACACAGCTCTCCCAGCCCCAGGATGGGGCCGGGGCGGCAATCCATACAGACAGCCTCTCAAAATTAATGGGACTCCAAGGGGCTGGGTGGGGGAGGGCCGAGGCTGAGAGGCCAGGGAGAGATAAAGTAGGCACGGGCACGGGAAGAGACTGTGTCTGACAGAAGGAGCCCAAGGTGCAGGGTCCGAGACGGAGATGGAGGGAAAGAGCAGGGAAATCGAAGTCCAGAGAGGTTAAGTTACCTGCTCAGAGTCACACAGCGGCAAAGCTGGGGTCTGGCCTCAGTCTGTCTGCGTCCAGAGTGCATGCTCCTAACCCACTCCACGGGTTTCCTTCCTCCTCACTGAGAAGTCACCTGGACACACACCTGCAGGGAACAAACCCTGGGTCAAAGCGGCTTCTGGTATGAACGAAGGTGGGAACCCAGGAAGAGCAGGGACTCATGTAGAAGGTGAGGGAGGAAGAGGGAGCAAGTGTGACGTGTCCTCCCAGGTCAGCCCCCGTTGGAGCTGAGGGCCCCTTGGTGTCCCCCCGTGGCATGCCTCTCTAGCATGCTTCTGGGCACACCTGGATCTTGGTTTACAGTATTGTGCCAAAGTCGGCCTCTTAGTTTCAGTACATGTGCATGGTTATGTGAGACGCAGCAGTAGGGGAGATGAGTAAGTGGTATACAGGAGCTCTTTGTACTATCTTTGTAATTTTTACATTAGTTCAAGATAAAAAGTTTGTTGAAAAACTCCCACAACACACGGGGCAGATCCCAGCTGTTGGTTGGGGGAAGGGGAGAGGTCAGGGCCCCAGAGGGGAGCAGGGGTGCAGAAAATTGATGCAGGCACCCCACAGCGCCCCAGCAGGCGCCTAGCTCAGGCATCCGAGGGCTCCTGGCACTCGAGGTACCCCAGTTGGGGCAGTGCCATTCACTTACGGCCCCACTGGCCATGTCACCAGGGCCTCAGGCTGAGTCTACACCGTGCTCACTCAGGATTCGGTTCACCAGGAGGGTGACCGTGGGCAGAAAAGCACCAGAAACATCTACACCTACTTCGCATATGTTATATACGGCAAGACTCCTAAGCTGTTTCACATACAGCGTGGATTTGAACTCTCACAAAATCCCATTTCATAGGGGAGTGTGAGGCACAGAGAGTTTAATTAACTTACCCAAGGTCACACAGTATGTTCTAGCCAGACTGTTACAAGCTTGCCCCTCATAGGGGATTTATTGTAGATGCAGCAGGGCTTCCAGGTCTCCCAGGGCAGGAGCTGCTAGACCAGCAGGCCTCTGGCAGCCTGGAGCTTAGGAGCCAGCAGGACCGAAATTGGCTCCCAGACCCTCTCCCAGGAGCTTCTTGGTCTTCCCAGCCTGGCTTTTCTCTGAGTTTGCTGCTCTGTCTCCTCTTACACTGGCCCCAAGGGCTGTTTTGCCACCTCTATTTTGCAGTGACGCTCAGCTTCTCCTGGTCTCTGCACCCACTGCTCCCAGCCCAGCTGAAGGAGTGATCGATTAGGTCCGTTCCTCTTCCTGAGAATTGGTCACCCTTAGGTCCAGGTGGCTGTGACCTGGACTGGTGGGACACGCAGGGCAATATGGCTTAGTGGCACGAGCCTGGACTCTGCTGATGGATTGCTTGGGTTTGGATCCCGTTTCCTCCCTGTGTGACCTTAAGCAGGTGACTTCACCTTTCTGTGCTCTCAGCTCATTATCAGTAGCAATGGCACATACATTCCTCCTGTGAAGACCGAATGCATGTCACAGTGTGAATGAATACATGCGGAGCTCTGGCACAGAGGAAGCACTCTGCTACTGCTGATTATTGGTATCGTTATTATTGCTGTTATAGAACACGATGTGTCCGCTTTGCAGGGGCCATTGGTGGGGCAAAGGTGACGGACACGTCTGCTGCACCCACCCAGCCCACGGACTATCGGTGCTAAGACTCACCATCCTGACCTGCTCACCATCCTGGGTGAAAGACCCACCCTGGGGAAAGGGAGAGCTCGGTGCAGGAGTGTGTGTGTGTGTGTGTGTGCGCGCGCACACGCAGAGAAATAATTTTGACCCTCTTCCATCGCTGTGGCTGAGTCCTTGGGTGGTGGCCCTGCTTTGGCCCTTATGCCCTCATAGGGGTGGTGGAGGGCTTTTCCCTACCTCAGTGGAGCACAGGTGGGTGTGTGTGCAAATGGTAGGCTTAGAGGGGGAAAGTAAGGGCTTTGCCTGATAATCAGGCATCTTCTAGAATTGTAGGAGGAAGCTGACTCTGGGTAAGGATGATGGGGAAGGAAGACAGTGTCTGCAAAGCTGCAAAGCCTGAACTCCTCCTGTCCTGATTGTTGGAACACCTATTTCCCCAGCTCAGAATCCTACCTAGAAGCCTCTCTGGTCCCCCAGCTGCTGGTGTGTTGGTGGAGATCACAGGCAGGGGAGCCTGAGGGGCGGGTGAGCCAATGGCTCAGGCCTCCAGGCCTGGGGCCCGGGCAAGTTGAGAGATGGGGGAAGCAAGGCCAGGAGGAGGCTGAATGACAATAACAGCATGCTTACTTTGTGTCAGATACTTTTCATCTAATCCCAACAATGACCCAATGAGGAAATGTGATGGTCATCTGCCCATTTTACAGATGAGGAAATAAATCAAGGCTTTAAGAGGTTAAACAATCCTTTTTCTGTTCATTCTGAACATGCCAAGATTACTTCTACCCCAGGCCCTTTGCACTTGCTCTTCCCTGTCTGCAGTGTTCTGCCCTCAAATCTGTACAAAGCCACTGAGTACATTAGCTTCATAACAAATCACTCCCCAACTTAGTAGCTTACAATAACTCAGTCTCTTGCTGGATAACAAATCACCCGTGAATTTAGTAGCTTACAATAACAAATATTCATTTTCTCGAAGTTTCTACAGGTTAGGAATTCTGGTGCAGCTTCAGGGCCACATTATGAGTTCCATGGGACCCAGACACTCTTGCCTTTGTTGGCCCTTTCCCTTTTAAAAGAATATTAAAAGATTACCTTTTATGATTGTGTTGGTGTAAAGATAATGAATGTTATATCTTAAAAACTTTTTCTTTGACCTAAAGGTTCTTTTTTTCTCCTAATGTTAAAAGAAAGTAAAACATTTTCATAGGCCCAAAAGTACTGTGGGCCGAGGCACTGCACCTGCTGGGTCTAGTGGATGAATTGTCCTGAGAGACTTAGCCAAGTAGTTTGGCTCAGGGTCTCCCGGTGGCTGCAGTCGGGATGTTGGCACAGGCTGCAGCCATCCAAAGGCTCGACGGAGACTGGAGGGTCCACTTCTAAGGTGCTCACTCACATGGGTGTTGGCGGGAGGCCTCAGTGGGCCTCTCCATGGGGCTACTTGAGTGTCCCCATGACATGGCAGCTGGCTTCCCCTAGAGCGAGAGGACGCTGCAGTCTTGGGAGTCATACGTGGTCAACGCGCCGTTACTTCTGCCATGTTCTTCTTGTTAGAAGCGAGTCACTGAATACAGCCTGCACTTAAGGGACGATGTATGGGCAGGGAAATTAGACTCCGCTTTTTGAAGGCAGTGGACATCTTTTAAAACCATCACACCTGGTTTCAGAGAGTCCTTCCCTGGTCTCCCAATTTCACCCCCCGCTGCCGCCTTCCCAGGCCCCTCTAACCCATCGCTCGGGTGTTTGTCACTATCTGAAATTACCTTTATTGATTGCCTGTCTGCCCCAACTGGACAGGAAGCCCCATGAGACAGGACTTGTCTGCCCGTTCTCTGCTACTGCGCCCAGGGAGCAGCATAAAGCCCAGTGCCCGCGAGGCTCTCGTTGAGTGTTTGGTGCATGAGTGAAGGCGGTGGTGGTGGGAGAGCCAGCGGTCGCTCCAGGCAGGTGGTGGAGGGGCATGTGTAGACAGGCTGGGCTGTAGTGGGGTTGGTTGTCTGGCATGGTCCCTAAGTGCCAGGGGGTTTGGGAGGAAAGGTGGGCTTGGGAAGGAGGTCCGGTAGGGAAGAGGAGAGGAGAGTGGTATGGGAATGAGAGGCCTGGAGAGGCTGGCTGAGCAGAGGACATGGGATTACTCTGTGAGCAGGGACCCCAGATCACAGGGTGCAGTGGGGGAGCCAGACGTAGGAACAGGCATATTGCGAAGTATTATAACAGGAGTGTGTTCAAGCCCCGTTAGGCTGGATCCTGATGTCCCCACTGACTGAGGCCTTTGCTTTTGGCCCATCCCTGACTGGACCTTGCTCACTTGCTGGGGTGTTCAGTAGGGGTTCATGAGTCCTGGGGAGACACGCTCACTTGGCTGCTGGACTGCCGCAGGCTGGCTCACCTGCCTGTGCTGCTCCCTGCAGCCTCTGGGGGGCAGCAGAGGCCCAGGCTTGGGGGTAGTGCCTGGCTCCTGCAGCCTCCGCCATCAGAGCTGCTCTCTGCCTGCCGCTTGGGTTCCCGCTGGGGTGGGAGATGCTGGCTGGGGTGGAGGCTCAAAGTTTGGGGTGTTCCAGCCTACGCTCCTGCTTCTGAATTCTTCCTTCCACTCTCCCCCCAACCTTTTCCTGGTGTCCTTTCCTTCCCTGCAAACCTTCCTGGGAGATGAGAGCAGAGGGGGAGTTGGGGTGGGGGCCCAGAACTTGTCAACTTTTAGGAAGGAGCTGGACTTCGCCCCAAGGGCAGTGGAAAGTCCACTGAAATGCTTGAAACAGGGAAGCCACAGGGTCAGATCTGTTTTCAGAAAGGTCCCTCTGGCTGCAGGAGGAAGGATGACTGAAGCAGCAAGTCCAGCGGGGAGCAGCTGCCATGGCCCAGGTGGGAGACGGGTCTGAGAAGAGCCAGCCAAGCATGTGGGCAGTCGGCAGGTATCAGAGAGGCCTGCAGGGGGACACGGGGCAGAGCTGGGTGGAGCACGGGGGCACAGGCTGAACCCTAGCATGAGCATGCCACTGCCGTGGTGGCAGGGGGCTCAGGACACAGGGCCCAGCCCAGACGGGCCTGGTCTGAGGCCAGGATTCCATTCCTGGGGTGACAGCAGCAGGAGGCGGCAGCCCCCCGTCCTAGGTGGACCGGCTGTGAGTCAGGAACAGGGGCCAGGGACCCACAACTGAGCACAGGGTGCGGTGCTGGCCTTGGCACCAGTGGAACCTCTGAGCGGACCTGGGCTCCGAAGGGCAGCGGGACCTCCAATCCCTGCAGGTAGTTCCCTCATGCCCGTGTGCTCCAGCGGTGCTGTCACCAGACATCAGGGGCCATGTAGGGAAGCCTGAGGATTGGTTTGGGCTTGGCCCCGATCTGCAGGTGACGGCACGTCTACACTTTCCCACTTGGGGCTGAATCCATGGGCCTCACCAGTGATCGTATCTGCTGCCCGCCAGCCCTCGCCTCTCCTGGTGCCAGGTCCCCCTCCCAGCCGGCGTTGAGCTGGAAGTCGTCTGTGTGATCACAGGTGGCCTTGTGCCCAGTCACTGCAGTTGGGCTGGGTCTAGCAGAGCGGGCTGCTCCTGCTTCCGGCCTCCCAGCCATTGTTGCAGGTGGTGACGGATTCATCTCCGAGCCTCCAGGAAGCTTTTGGTTTGTGCACCTTTCTGCCTTCCCATGGGCTGTTTTCTGTGTCTGAAGCATTCTCTCACTGCTCACTTTTACCTGGCCAACTCTGTCATCTTTATGTCTCAGTTTAAATGTCACTTCCTTGGAAACAATTTTAGTGCCACCATTATTCTTGTTCAGAGCACCCTTTGCTTTTCCTGTGGTGCATTTATTATAACTTATCACACTCTTATTGTGCATGCCGTGGGTGTGCGTGTTTGTTTATTTTAACACCTTGACCCAGTGAGTAGACTGGAAGCTCCCTGAAGCGGCAGTTATGCCTATTTTACTCATCGTAGTAGTCCCAGGCTCTCGCCCAGGTCTAGGGACACTGTAGGCTCTCTGAAAATAGCTGTTGAAGGATTGAATGAAAGAAAGAAAAGGATGGATGCATTACGGTGCCCCCGGGGACACCCTCTGTGCTGGGAATTCATAAAGCCACCGAGTAAGCCTGGCATCTCTGTGGATCATCAGTTTTACTTGATGATGAGGAATCAGAAGCATCATATTTACTTATTAATTGCATATTTTACATTAACAAAGTAATACATGTTCCTTGTCAGAATTCAATCAATAGGCATTATTTTTATATTGAAACAAACCCTGACACATTGTGGAACAGAATGCAAAGTTCACTCGGCTTTTAAAGAGAAAATATGAGGCTTCAAAGACATTTCGAGCTTAAGAAGAGACAGACTGGCCCGTGGCGCAGGCTCCCGCAGGAATGAGGTCACTCCTGTGGGTTAGGGCACCTCTGCGGGAGAGGCCGAGAACCTGTCGTTAGGCCATCGCACTGCTGTCGGTATGGTGGCTGCAAAGCGTGGGTGCTGGCTGGACTTGGAGAAAAAGCAAATGCTGGCTTTGCACAACGAGAAGTCTGCAGGCCAGACTCCAGGGCCAGGGGCCCGGAGGAGAAGAGTGTTTTCACGAAGGAGCGGGGATGCAGGGAGGCATTCTAGGGTCTATCAGGAAGGAAACTCCCCTGGTGAGGAAATACCAATCTTTTTGGGAGAAGGAGAGAGTTCACCTCCTGGGAAGGGGTCCTGTAACAGATTAGCCACTTTAGAGGAGCAGAGCTGCCTGCCCAGAGCTGGGGGCTTCAGGGTGCGGAAAACTGGGGGGAGGTGTGGGTGGGAAGAGCCATTGGATTGGCTGGGGGGCAGCCCATGGCCATTCAGGGAGACTGGAAGTGAGTGGACCATGGAGAATGACAGTGTTACGTGCAAAATGCACAGCAGGCAGTGGAATAAAGGACATAGACCTGGAGCCTAACAGATCCAGGTTCAAATCCCGGCTTTGCCATTTTTAGTTGTGTGACTTTGGTCAAGTCCTTTTCCTTTCTGAGCCTCAGTTTCTCTATCTGCAAAAGGGGGATCCTGAGCACCTTCTTTAAAGGGGTTGCAAGGGTTACCTTAGGATTTGTTCTCTGCACATTAGAATCACCTGGGAAGTGTTTAAAAAATACTGATGCCTGGGCTTTAGCCAAGCCAACTGAGTAGGAATCTCTGTGAGGGCATCTCCAGCACCTAGGACTTTTGCAAAACACCCCAGGTGATTCTGTGAGCAGGGAGAATCCCTGTGATAGGTGATCCGACCATAGCCTTACTGTCTCCAGCTGAGGAAGCAATTTGGGTTTCCCAATTAATCCACAGCAGCTGTCCCCAGGCTTCGTGGTCAGTCAACAAGCTTTCGTCCATCTCAGCCGGCTGCCCTCCTCTGCTTGGCTGCTTTGCTCTTTGTCTGGGTCCCAGCTGTGGGGACATGGGGATACAGCTGCTTTCTGTGCAGTGGCCTCGGGGTGACAGACAGACACGGACCTACAGGGAAGATAAGCCATGCACAGATACCACCAGGGACAAACAAGCCAGACCCAGAGCCGGGGACACCCTCCCCCACTGACAGATCCAGAAAGAGAGATTGACATAGTGCTTGAACTTGAGCTACAGCAGAAGCCCCTGGTGGGGAAGATGCTCGTTGAAATACAGAGTGCCAGGCCCCCACCCCGGAGCTTCCGATCCAGGTCTGGGGTGAGGCCCAGAATGTGCATTTCTAACAAATCCCCGGGTGGTGCTACTGGCCCCGAGGACTATACTTTGAGAACCACTGACTTAGAGAGAAGTCAGACAGGAAGGTAGGCAGACAGACAGAATCTGAGACAGAGAAACCCTTCCATGCACACAAGCTCAGAGCCAGAGAGACAGAGAGAGAAACGGACCCGGAGAATCGACAGTCATGCAAACTCAGGACGCGCTCTGAGACAGAGCTACTGCGGAGCTGAGAGACCCGGGCACACACAAATGGAGCTGGGTAGAGACAGGGACCCCAATACAGATCCCAGGAGGAGGCCACTAAGGGACAGAGACAATGACACTATCCTAACCCTTCACCCCAGGTCAGAGAATGACCAGCACCTCAGGAAAGAGAGATAGGCTGACCTGAAGCTAGGCTGACGGAATGGGGGACAGAGAGGCCGGTGGACATTCAGGGTATGTGAGCTGGCACCAACTCGCATGACTGATTTTCAGGACATTTGCCTGCCAATTGCACAACCTTGATGGTTTGAAATTGGCCCTGATGGGATATTCATCCCATCTCAGACCCCTGGGGAGCCCAATGTGGTGGCGGCTCTATAAGAAAGGGCTCCTCTTTTCTGGCCTAGGTTTGGCTGGGGTGGGACTTTGCTCTTCTGCTCAAAGATCAGGTCCTATCACCTCCTCCAGGAAGCCTTCCTGACTGTTCCACCCATGTGACTCTTGTCTCCCAAGAGTTTTGGTGCTTCAGCTTCTTGGGCTTTCTGTGGATTTTTCAGGGTTCATTGTTTCTAGTGTGACTCTGGGTTAAATGTGACCCCCTTTCTGGCCCTCGGTGTCTCCATGTGTAAAATGTGGGTGGCGGTTGGCTGATTGATCCTTGGGGCCTCTTCCATTCAAAATAATTGATTTTACTCCCTCTCTCCTACCCTTTTATGGATCACATTTATCTGTTCTTGAAACTTTCTGAGGAAGGCCCCTCAATATACATTTGTTTATTTATATAAAATATACACATTGTGAGACATACATAAAATATAAGTTAAAAAGAGTGAGATAGAAATACAAATAGAAGTTACTATATATATATATGTATTTTTTTTTTTTTCTTTTTTTCCCCCCTGAGGAGACCTCTGTCCCAGTTTGGAAGCTCGCTGAAGCCTTCTTAGTATTCTGTATCCCAAGCAGGACTTGCTTGGCCTGGGGTAGCTGTTCTCTGATTACCCGATAATAACAATCATAGAACATTTACGCAGCACTCTCCCTGGGATGGGCACCATGCTAAGTGCTTCCTATGAATTAAATCTTTTAAGTCCCTCTGAAGTGGGAAAAGTCATTATCTCTACTTCCCAGGTGGGGAGACTGAGGCAGAGACATGGTAAAACGTGCCCTTTATCATACAACCAGCAAATGGTGTGGCTGCAATTTGAACCCTGGTCTGGCCACCAAGCTCTCGCCACCTTTTAGAGGGCAGCTGCCTCTGAGGCCGGGCCCCGGAACCTGCGTGCTCCCGGCAGGCGCAGGCCACGCCATCTGTTTTCATTAGACCCGCTGCTAAATATCCTCTGAGAACTCCCGGGTCCTGTGCCAGGAGCCGTACCCACACCGTCTCATTCTCTCCTTCCCCAAACGCTGCCAGGTCGGTGTTACCGTCCTTAACGAGCCTGAACCTGGGGGCAGTGCCCTCCCCCGGGACCTGGATGGGCCACTCTCTGGCCACCCTGGCTGAGCAGGAGGGTGAGATTTACTCGTACACACATTAGGAGATGCATCAAGTTGCCCTAGAAACTAGACTCTAGTTAAGTGCCTGAAAAGTAATTACAAACTCCAGAATATCTTTCAGCCGAGCAGGTGGCTGGAAAATTAGAAATCTATTTCTGAGACACCTTCTGCTTTCCAGAAAGGCTGAGGTTACATTTCAGGCACAGTGAGCGCTGGTGGCCTCTGCAGAACGTGTGTGTGTGTGTGTGTGTGTGTGTGTGTGTGTGCGCGCGTGTGCACAGGGTGCAGTACTGAGGGGCCAAGGGGAGGGGAGACGCCAGTCTGGGGGTGTAGCTGTCGCGCCACCCTTCCCTGTCGCTCTGTGCCTCACGGAGGCGGCAAGCACCTCCTCTCCGGTGTCACCCCCCGAGAGCTGGGTTGCTAGGACACCGGAGCCGAGGAGATGCCGGTTGATTTGCCAAACAATTTTTCTTCCAATTAGGAATAATTAGACAAAGGGAGAAAGTGTGCACTTTGATGGTGTCAAAGACTGGCTTGGAGCTTGGGAACCCCAAGGAGTCGTTAGGGCTTCATGGCTGAAGACGGCTGAGAGTGTTGGCGCCCCCCCCCAGCCCCCGCCGGAAGGAGCCTCTCTCTGGACCCACAGCACCCAGCTGGAGGGAGGAGGAGGAGATCTCACGTTATTAAGTGTCTGCCACATGCCAGGCATCGTGTCTACTGCTTTACGTGGACAGCCTCTTTCACGCTCACGACAGGCGGGGATGAGGGACTAGATGATGTCACACTACGTTCCTGCATTGCCTGCAGCCGTGGGGCCTCGCAGGCCCCAAACTTCTTAGGGTTCCTGCACATGCTATTCTGTCCTCCCAGGATACGCTTGCTCCTCCTGTCTGTGTGGCTGGCTCCTTCTCACTCTTCAGGGGACCACTCTTATTATCCAAAATAGGTCCCCACCCCTTCCCTTCCCCTTGGCCCCTTGCTACTTTCCTGCATGGCACTTGTTACGGGCTTGCAGTTGTTTTATTTGTCTAGTCACTTGTTTGTTTTCTCGTCTGTCCTCCTAGCTAGAATGTCAGATTCGTGAGGACAGGGGACAGTGTGTGTCTCACTCGTGGGACCCTTCTAGCGCATGAAAGGCTCTCCATAAATACTTGTGGAATGAGTGAAAGAAGATCTCTGTTTTGTCAAAAGGAAGCCGAGGCTCAGCGAATCTATAGTTCTTCCCTAAGGTCTGCAGCTGAGTCAGTAGAGCCAGGCCGCAGCCCCATAGTGATCTTACCCCCAGCTCTTCTCTCCCCCTGGCATCGTGCTGTCTCTGGCTAGTGGCAGCCTTGGTCCAAGCCCCACTCTCCAAAGAAGTCTGCATAGGAGGGACAGCCTCAGGGTCTCCTGCCACCCTTAGACACGGAGATTCCCAATGATGATGATGTGGCAGTGTGAGGTAGTGGTCCCTGGAGTTGATCTGCCTAGGTTCAAATTCCAGATCTGCCAGTTACTGGCTCTGTGACCCTGGCTGAACCTCGGTGTTCCCATCCGTAATGTGGGGATGACAGCAGAGCTTATTTCTCAAGGGTTTTGTGAGCATCTAATGAAACAACATCTGTAGAATGTTTAGAATGTGCCTGGCACACAGGAAGTGCCTCCTACAATGTAAGTTATAGAAAAAGCTGGGGTAACAAACTGCTCTGATCCTCCCCTCTTGTGTCTGTGACACACCAGGGACCAGACCATGCAGCCCTTTGAGTGCCTGGTATAAATTACTCATCCTGGCATCTGAGGCCTCGAAGTCTTAAGAGTTCCACTGTTGAAAAGCTGAGAGAAGCTAGTGGGTGTGAAAGAGCCTAGTACAGTGTTTGGCACATAGTAGGTGTTCAGTAAAATGGCAGTGAGACACTCCTGAGACAGCCGGGCTGAATATCCAACTGACTATTGAAATGCTCCATCTGGGGTTGCCATTTGAGGCCCCTCAACTGCAATAATAAAAATAGTTGTTGAGTGGATTATGTGTCAGGCCCTAAATTATTTATGTATCAATATCATTTTGCCTTTGGCTATAAGCTCCATGGGGATAGAGTCATTTGTTGTCTTTTTCAAGTACACAGTTGGCATTCAATATACAGTTGAATGAATTAATGACCTTGCTTAATCTTCCCAATAACTTTATAATAAAAATAGATATTATTGTCCCCACTGCATGAAAACTAAGGTTAAGAAAGGATAAGTTACCTGCTCAAGGCCACAAGTTAGCCGTGGCAGACTCAACGCCAAGGCCCATGCTTTTAACTGTTCCCCAAACTCTTCTGGTCTAAAATTGAGCCATCGTCCTCTCCTGCCCCCTCTTCCTTCCATCACTGCTCAAAAAGTGAAAAACTGAACAACAAAAACCAAACCCTTTGCCTCCGCGATGTTTCCTGTCTCAATGAGCGGTCCCATGGCAGTAGCCTACTTTCACTCTCTCCCCTCTCAACTCGGCACTAAAGAGAGATTTTAAAAAGTTCTATCAGATTATATCACTCTCTTGCTCCAGTGGTTTCCCATGACCTTAGAATCATATCTCAGCTCATTAGCACGGCCTTCGGGCCCTATGCAACCTGGTAGCTGCCCTCCTCTCCGACCTCATCATATTCCATTCCCCTCTTTGCTCACTTGTTCACACTTCTCCAGCCACACTTCTGTGCTCAAGCCCACCAGGGTCATTTCCGCCTCAGAGTTTTGCAACTGCAATGCCTTTGGCGTATAGGGTGGATTAAAGATGACCACACCTCATTTGTCCTTTCTCCCACAGAGAGATGAAGTCTATTTCTCTGTCCCCTTGAATCTGGACTGGCCTGTGATTCCTTTCACCAATAAAATGTCGTAGAAGTGATGACGTGCCAGTTTTGGACTGGCAGATTCTGCTTTCTTCCTTTTGTGATTCCACTACCATACCGTGAGAAAGCCCAAGCAGCCATGTGGAGGTCCACACAGAGGTTAATTGACACACCCAGCTGACGGCCCCAGATGAACCCCCAGCTGACATCTAGACCACCTGGCCGGACCATGTGAGTGAGTCCTACTGAATACAGCTGACTCTCGAACAATGCAGGGGATAGGGGTGCCAACACCCCCCGTGCATTTGAAAATCCACTATAACTTTTGACTTCCCCGGAACTTAGCTACTGATAGCCTACTGATGACTGGAAGCCTTACTGGCAAACATAAACAGTGGATTAACATATATTTTGTATGTTCTATGTATTATATATTGTATTGTTACAATAAAGTAAGCTAGAGAAAAGAAAAAGTTATTAAGAAAATCATAAGGAAGAGAAAATAAGTTTACTACTCATTAAGTGGAAGTGGATCCTTACAAAGGTCTTCATCCTTGTTGTCTTCACGTTGAGTAGGTGGAGGAGGAGAAGGGGTTGGTCTTGCTGTCTCAGGGGTGGCAGAGGCAGAAGAAAATTCCCATGTAAGTGGCCTGCGAAGTTCACATCTGTGTTGTTCAAGGGTCAACTATATGTCCTCTAGTCCCAGCTGAGCCGTCCCAACCGATACCACAGGAAGCAGAGATGAGCTGTTCCTACTGAGCTCTGCCAAACTGCAAAATCAGGAACAAATAAATGGTTATTTAAGCCATTAAGTTTCAGGATGGTTTGTTACGCAGCAGAGGTTGAACCACACAGTCTGAAACGCTGTTCTCCCCGATCTTTGCTCGGTGAGCTCTTCAGTATTCTGGCCAACTCCTCAGAGAGGTTTTCCCTGACCACCCAATCTGAGGTAGCTCCTCCCTGCAACTAGCAACTTGCTATTATGTCGCTGTCTCTTATTTTCTTCGTGTGCTTATAACTATTTGAAATTATCCTGTTTAACTCATTTATTATCTGCCTCTTCCCACTAGAATGAAAGCTGCCAGAGAGAGTGCTTTGCCAGTTCACTTTTGTTTCCCCTGTGCCCAGAGCCATGCCCGGCACGCAGTAGGCCTTCAATAAATACTTGTCAAATTAATCACCCTCATGTCTGTTACAGATCCTGTATTAGTTTCCTATTGTTGTTGCAACAGATTACTGCAAACTCCAGGAATTAAAACATGGACATCTTTTGGGAGGCTGTTATACTGACTACTTACTGCAGGCCTGACACCTGTCTGTCCTTTCCAATGGTTTATTTTCTTTCCCTCTAATTCCGTCCTCCTCCCCCACCCCACAGCACACAGCACTGGCCCCCAGGCTTCGCAATACCAAGGTCTGCGTCAATGGACAAGCCCTGGGTTCTCTTTCCAAATAGCTCTTGACCATGAAATCTGGGAATAGTAAAGGGATTCTAAGACTTATTTTTTATGTTTTTTATTTCAGCATATCATGGAGGTACAAATGTTTAGGTTACATATATTGCCTTTGCCCCACTGAGTCAGAGCTTCAAGCACATCCATCCCCCAGACAACACCCATTAGGCACGAATATACCCATCCCTTCCTCCCCCATCACATGCCCAACACCTGATGAAGGTTACTACTATATGTGCACATAAGTGTTGATCAGTTAATACCAATTTGATGGTGAGTACATGTGGTGCTTGTTTTTCCATTCTTGGGACACTTCACTTAGTAGAATTGGTTCCAGCTTTTTCCAGGATAATACAAGAGGTGCTATATCATCATTGTTTTTTGTGGCTGAGTAGAACTCCGTAGTATACATATACCACATTTTATTAATCCACTCATGTATTGATGGGCACTTGGGTTGTTTCCACATCTTTGCAATTGTGAATTGTGCTGCTATAAACATTCTAGTGCAGATGTCTTTTTTATAGAATGTCTTTTTTTCCTTTGAGTAGATGCCCAGTAATGGGATTGCTGGATCAAATGGTAGTTGAACTTTTAGTTCTTTGAGGTGTCTCCGTACTACTTTTCATGGAGGTTGTACTAGTTTGCAGTCCCACCAGCAGTGTACGAGGGTTCCTATCTCTTCCCATCCATGCCAATATTTATTGTTTTGGGACTTTTTAATAAAGGTCATTCTCACTGGAGTGAAGTGATATCTCACAGTGGTTTTGATTTACATTTCCCTGATGATTAGAGATGTTGAGCATTTTTTCATATGTTTGTTGTCTATTAGTCTGTCTTCTTTGAAAAGTTTCGGTTCATGTCCTTTGCCCACTTTTTGATAGGGTTGTTTGATTTTTTTCTTGCTGATTTTCCTGAGTTCTATATAGATTCTAGTTACCAGCCCTTTATTGGATGTGTAGCATGCGAATATTTTCTCCCATTCTGTAGGTTGTCTGTTTGCTCTCATGATAGTTTCCTTGGCTGTGCAGACACTTTTTAATTTGATCAAGTCCATTTATTTATTTTTGTTGTTGCTGTGATTGCCTTTGGGATCTTCTTCATAAATTCTTTGCCTAGGCCAATATCTGTAAGCGTTTTCCAACATTTTCTTCTAGAATGCTTACAGTTTCATGCCTTAGGTTTAAGTCTGTTATCCACCATGGGTTGATTTTCATGAGAGGTGAAAGGTGCGGATCCTGTTTCAGTCTTCTACATGCGGCTATCCAGTTTTCCCAGCACCATTTATTGAATAAGGATTCTTTTCCCCAGTGTGTGTTTTTGTCTGCTTTGTCAAAGATTAGATGGCTATATGAGGATGGTTTTATACCTGGGTTATCAGGTCTGTTTCATTGGTCTATGTCTCTGTTCTTGTGCCAGTGCCATGCTATTTTAGTTACTATAGCCTTGTAGTATAGCTTGAAGTCTGGTAAATTGATGTCGCCCTATTTGTTGTTTTTGCTTAAGATTGCTTTTGCTATACGGGGTCTTCTCTGGCTCCATATGAAGTGTGGAATTATTTTTTCTAGATCGCAAAAATGATGTTGGTATTTTAATAGGGATTGCATTAAATCTTTAGATCACTTTGGGTAGTATAGACATTTTAACAATCTTGATTTTGCCGATCAATGAGTGCTGTATGGTTTTCCACCTGTTTACGTCCTCTGCTGTTTCCTTCCTTGGTGTTTCTTAATTCTCCCTGTAGAGGTCTTTTACCTACTTAGTTAAATATATTCCTAGCTATTTTATTTTCTTTGTTGCTATTGTGAAGGGTATTGAGTCTTTGATTTGGTTCTCAGTTTGACTATTGTTGGCGTATAGGAATGCTACTGATTTGTGTACATTGATTTTGTAACCTGAGACTTTGCTGATTTTGTTTATCAATTCCAGTAGTGTCATGGTAGAATCTTTGGGGTTTTCTAGATATAAGATCATACTGTCAGTAAAGAGGGATGGGTTTGACCTCTTCTGCCCCCATTTGGATGCCCCTGATTTCCTTCTCTTGTCTGATTGCTCTGGCTAGGACTTCTAGCACTATGTTGAATAGAAACAGTGATAGAGGGCAACCTTGTCTAGTTCCAGTTCTAAGTGGATATGCTTTCAATTTTTTCCTGTTCAGTATAATGTTGGCTGTGGGTTTCTCATATATAGCGTTTATCATTTTTAGCTAAGTCCCATCTATGCCTATTTTATTAAGTGTTCTTATCATAAAAGGGTGGTAAATTTTGTCAAATACTTTTTCTGTGTCTATTGAGAGGATGATATAGTCTTTGTTTTTGCTTTTATTTATGTGGTGAATTACATTTATAGATTTGCATATGTTGAACAATCCCTACATCTCTGGGATGAAACCCACTTGATCATGATGGATTATTTTTTTGATAAGCACCTGAATTTGGCTTGCTAGAATTTTGTTGA
The DNA here is from genome assembly GCA_963575035.1 of Avahi laniger. Lineage (NCBI taxonomy): Eukaryota > Metazoa > Chordata > Mammalia > Primates > Indriidae > Avahi > Avahi laniger. The sequence continues at coordinate 1,815 of CAUYSK010011466.1, read as the reverse complement.
GAATTTTTGCATCTATATTCATAAGGGATATTGGTCTGTAGTTTTCCGTTTTGTTGTGTTCTTTTCTTGTTTTGGTATCAGGGTGATATTGGCTTCATAAAAAGTGTTGGGGAGGATTTCTTCCTTCTTGTGGAATAATTTCTGCAGGATAGGCACCAGTTCTTTTTTGTAGGTCTGGTAAAATTCGGATATGAAACCTTCTGGTCTGGGACTTTTCTTTTTAGGAAGGTATTTTATTGCTGCTTAAATTTTGATACTTAATATTGCTCTGTTCAGGAATTCTATTTCTTCCTGACTGAGGACACGGAGGCTGTGTGTTTCTAAGAATTTGTCCATTTCCTCCACATTTTCAAGTTTATATGCATAGAGGTTTTATAGTATTCGTAGATGATATTCTGTATTTCCATGGTATTAGTTGTAATTCTCCCTTTTTATTCCTGATTGAGCTTATTAGAGTGCTTTCTTTTCTGCTTCTCATTAATCTAGGAAGAGGTGTGTCAATTTTGTTTATTTTTTCAAAGAACCAGCTTTTTGTTTTATTAGTCTTCTATATAGTTTTTGTTACAGATTTCATTTAGTTCTAGTCTGGTCTTTGTTATTTCTTTTCTTCTGCTGGGTTTGAGGTTGGTTTGCTCATCCTTTTCCAGTTCATTGAGATCATTCATTAAATTGTAGATTTGTGATCTTTCTGTCTTTTGGATATAGGCATTTATGGATATAAATTTTCCTCTAAGGACTGCTTTAGCTGTGTCCCACAGACTTTGATAACTTTTGTCTCCTTTATCATTTAGTTCAAAGAATCTTTTGATTTCCATCTTAATTTCTTCCTTAATGCAATAATCATTCAGCAGAAGGTTGGTTAGTTTCCATGACTTTGTGTAGAGATGAGAGTTTCTGTTGGAGTTGATTTCTAATTTTATTCTACTGTGGTCTGAGAAGATGTATGATATAAGTTCTATTTTTTTAAAAATTTGTTGAGACATGCTTTATGGCCTAGAATATGGTCAATCTTAGAGAATGTCCTATGAGCTGATGAGAAAAATGTATATTTAGTGATTTTTGGGTAGAATGTTCTGTAAATGTCAGTCAAACCCATTTGTTCTAGAGTTCTGTTTAAGTCCATTGTTTCTTTGTTTATTTTCTGTTTGGAGGATTTGTCCTGTTCTGTCAGAGGGGTGTTGAAGTCCCTGGCTATTACAGTGTTGCTGTTTATCATTTTGCTTAGATCAAGTAGGATTTGCTTTATGAATCGGGGTGCACCTGAGTGAGGTGTATACATATTTAGAATTGTTATGTCTTCTTGTTGAACTGTAACCTTCACCATTATATAGTGACTGTCTTTGTCTTTCATTACTTTTTTTGCTTTGAAGACTAAGTTATCTGAAATCAGAATTGCTATGCCAGCTTTCTTTTAGCCTCCATTTGCATGGAATATTGTTTTCTATCCCTTCACCTTGAGTCTGAATGCATCCTTGTGGGTTAGATGTGTTTTCTGCAGACAGCAAATACTTGGCTTGTGTATATTTATCCATTTGGCTGGCTTATGTCTCTTTAGTGGATAGTTCAAGCCATTCACATTTATTGAAATAATTGATAAATGAGGCAGATTTATGTTCATCCTGTTGAGTTGAACTTTGTTGCTTTGTTTTCTCTCTTGGTATATGGCTTTTTTTTTTTTTTTTTGAGACAGAGTCTCACTGTGTTGCCCGGGCTAGAGTGCCATGGCATCAGCCCAGCTCACAGCAACCTCAAACTCCTGGGCTCAAGCAATCCTACTGCCTCAACCTCCCGAGTAGCTGGGACTACAGACATGTG